>CM044008.1:1361367-1673855 GCA_024085815.1 Flaveria linearis
AAATACTCAAATGTACTAAAAATGACTCAAATGGGACACAAAGTCGCCTTTAAATGACTCAGATGTAACAAAAAAAGTACAATGATTAAAACAAGACACTTGAAAAAACACGTTGGTATTTTGGCTGAAACCCGTCTTTTATTTGTCAAACACTGTCGTTGCCATGAAAACTGTGAGGTTCAACCGGCACAACAAGAGTGACAGTAATTTTGTAGATACCAATGACAAGACGGTGAAATCTTGTTGACCAAAAATAATATGTTGTGGGGCAAGTTAATTACTTTAATTTAAAGTCTGCTAAAAAGAGGAATTTTTGCAATTCTGTTCTGATGGAAGGAGTCACCTCAGTCTAGAATTAAGGGAGTGTTTGGATGTGCATTTAATCAGGTTTTTGAGTAGACTGGTTATGATATCAATAAGGATTAGCGATAAGAAAATTGATTATTAAGATAAAGTAAAGTTATCTAAATAATTCAGTTCAAAAAGGCATGTAAACTATGTTAATCATTTCTTTTTTGTGCAGGTTTCTAAAGAGCATTTTCCTGATGTGGCTGTCGGATATGAAGATCCTCGTGTGACACTCCATATTGGTGATGGTATAAACATGCAACAAAATTTTGTTCTAACGTCTAATTTTTTATGTAACCAGTCTTGATTTTCATGTGATCTTTAATCTGTTAGGGGTTGCATTTTTAAAGGCTGCCGAAGAAGGAAGTTATGATGCTGTTATAGTTGATTCATCAGATCCAATAGGTATACCCCCATACAGGGTGCTGATTTTGACCAGATTACCTGAAAATGAATTGATTTAGGTTTATTCTTATCGTCCCATGGGGCCAATGGGTCCAACTGAATTAAATGGGTCTAAATATGGCCCAATGATTTTACATGCTTAAAACTTCCTATATCGCTTTTAAAAAGGTTGAGATGGTTATTTTAGCAATATAGTCTTTTTGGTTCTTATTTAGTACAATAATCATTTATGTGATAATGGATGTGGAGACCACTTAAGTGGTCAACGTTTTTCATCGAGACCATTCATGTGTTAAAACTTGTTCATAGGCCACCTAGGTATGTAGCTTGGTTCATTGATAATAGTTTCGATCACAAACATGCCGAAAGACGAGTTTATAAAATATAGTAACATCTTTGATTACGTGTCGCCATGTTACAGGTTAAAATTGTCTTATCTTTTAAATTTTAAGGGAATTTTCTTCGTTCAACATGTTTTGGTCGTAATGGGTATAAATATAGTATGATACTTGGGTGGTCTATAAAATAGCTATAATATATAAGCGGTTCTTTTTGAATAAAGTTGATTACTTTGTTGGCCTTTAGATTCATTATCCCTTCATTTGGGAAATCCAAAAAAATAGCCAAAAATTTGACGGGTCAGTCTAACCTGACCCAATTGGACTCACACATGTGAAACAAACATAAAGTCGGTTGAAAAACTCTGGTGGTGTATTATTAACTTCAGGGCCTGCACAAGAACTTTTTAAGAAACCGTTTTTCGAGTCAGTTGCAAAAGCACTTCGTCCAGGTGGTGTTATGTGTACTCAGGCTGAGAGCATATGGCTGCACATGCATATCATTGAAGGCATTGTTGAAAATTGCCGCCAAGTCTTTAAAGGTTCTGTCAACTATGCATGGACCACGGTTCCTACATATCCAAGGTATATCTTTCTCTTGTCCTCTAGGTTCCAGTAAAATTGGAAACTGTATGTTTGCATACTCTTTTTAGTCCATTTATATTTGGATGATAATGGTTATAGGTGGCAAGATTTGGCAGGTTGGGTAGAGTCAAAACATGTTTGGGTTGAAATGTCATTTTATCAGTATGCGGGCTGTTTTTAACATGTTCATTTTTAATTATGAACACAATACTATTATCCTGAACTTTTGATTATGAACACAATACTATTACCCTATACATATGATATTATGAACTTTAGAAGGATATATATATATATATATATATATATATCAAACTTTTAGAAGAATGTATATGGGTCTAATTCATTTTTTTTCAGTTACATTTCTGAGTTCATGGGTTCCATCATTTTTCAACGCCATTTATTTTTCAAAATTCCCACAACGTGAGAATATATGGCTCAAACAATTTAAGGGAGATTCATTCTTGTGGACCTTGCATTTTCTATTAAGTGCATACTTACACATTCTTCCTTTTTTTATCTGCTATTATTTAACCATTTTTAATATTTGAATTCAAATTTGACTTTCAGTGGGGTAATTGGCTTTATGTTATGTTCAACTGAGGGACCGGAAGTTGATTTCAAGAACCCAGTCAACCCAATAGATGTAAAGGAATACCATAACAAGTCTACAATACCCTTGAAATTTTACAACCAAGAGGTATTTTTACAATCATTCTCAAAACAAATTAACACTTAAAGGGGTGTTTGGGATTGCTTATTTAACTTGCCTATCTGCTTATTGCTTTTTGAATCAACCAGTTTGGAATATGCAGCTTCAAACTGCTTATTTCACTCGCACATAATTATATAACTAGTGCTTAATGCTTATGTGCAAACTGCATGAAGTGAACTTTACACTTCTTCCTGGTTTTAGCTATCATTCTATCAACTTCAATTTAGTATCAAAAAATAAACCAAGCGACTATTTATTACCAGTTTTAACCACCTACTTGAGTGTAACTTGCTGATATGGCACTCGCTAGCTGCCACATCAGATGCTGCATAAATATATAAAAAAACTATCTAATGTCACGTAAATATATATATACACTAAAATGACAAATAAGATGTCATGTTAGCAATTTCAAAAATAAAAAATAAGCAAAAACTGACCTGCTCATTAGTTGCTACAATTGGTAATAAAATGCAAATTGGTGGCTAAAATCATGAAAGTGCAAGTTGGTTTATATATTGCTCTTAATTCAAGTTTGCTGCTATAAGTACAGAGAGATAGTATAATGTTCGTTTCTTTTGTTCTGCTTGCCAACGGCTTGTTGCTGCGTTGAAACACAATAAGCAGATAAACAGTTCTATTTAGTAAAATCCCGAACACCCCCTTAATTCTTCATTATCTCACTTTCTATACTAATCAACGGTTTCCGACATTCAGATTCACACAGCTGCTTTTTGTTTGCCTTCTTTTGCCAAAAAAGTGATCGACTCCAAAGCCAAAAACTGAAATATATAAAAAGGAAGTTAGCAAAAGAAAGCAAATAGCTCATGTGAAGTTTCCCGTTCCTGTTGATCGAAGATGGTTCGAGCGTCTTTTAAGATCGATCAAAATCGGAATAAGTTATGTTCGTATTTCGGTAATCAGGTATTGCATTCAGTAGTTTTTATATATGTGATATTTAAATTTCCAGTGCATGAGATGCATAGCAGCATGACTTATGTTAGTGCACAAATTGTCATCTTTCCATAGATTTTATGGGGACTTTTTTAATGTTAAAACCCAATTCTCTGGGTTTCTGTTCTTTAATCTTTGTGTGTCTGATACTCTGACGGACTGATAGATCATGAGTTGGAATTCTATGTAGTTTTTTTTTGTTTTTTTTTTTTTTTTTTTTTTTTTTTTTTTTTGTTATTGTTATTGTTATCAGGCCTAATGATAAAAAAAACTTGGTCTATTGGGTTGAGTCTCTTTCATTATGTATGTTTGCATAGGTGGCAGATGTGTAAATAAAAACCGGTTTTTGAATCAAAACTGGCAAACCGACCCGAACTGGATTTGGTATTGAAACCGGTTTGGGAAGAACAAGTTAGGGTTGAACCCGAACAACTGGCTGGTAATCGATTTGAATCCTGTCTTTATTCTGGTTTGAGCCAATTTAACCCGAATCAAGCTGGTAAAATAAAACCTGAAACTATACGGAGCCAATCACTTCCCTCTGCAAAAATCAATTCCTAATCTTAAAGTATGAAACGATTTTGACTTTCGTTAACCCAAACCAGAAAATATGATGATATTTGAATGTTAACATCTTATTGAATATAATACTTCGTTATTGAAAGATGGTAGTTTTCTAGAAGTTTATAATGGTGGAATATTGAGGGGAGAAAACTACACTCTATTAAGGAAAGATGTTATGCAATGTTTGATTCTTGTCAACCATAATGTATATCACCCTTTAACGATACGTAGTTAAAGTAGTCTTATGTCATTTCATCGAGTAGTCTTATGTCATTGCATCGTCTAGTTAACATGTTTGCTTTACATATAAATTATTTGATTTATCTTTAGTGTCATTTATCTTTTTACAATTAAAACAAACAATTTTATACCATGAACACTATGTACATAAAAATTGTTTGATTTATCTTTAGTGTCATTTATCTTTTTACAATTAAAACAAACAATTTTATACCATGAATACTATGTAGAACAAAAGAGCAATTAATTCTAACAATGTGAGGTACATATGTGGACTGTCATTGAATATTATAGCCCTTCGTCATAATAAGAAGACACACCAGCGCGAAATTGATACGCGAGTTAGTCATTTTCTTGTTAACAAACTTTTGATCTTATTTCGAAGTAGCTTTGAACTTTCTGATGGTATTGAAAAGATGGATGCTCGGTTGGGGTGAAGTGGTGGGGTGCTTATTCAAGTACATTAGAAAACACTTGTAACCAACCCATCAAAAGGGGGGCAAAGTGGTAATTGTATGAACTTATGAACAAAAGAACACTTGAGCCATTAGGGGAGGATAAAGACGACTCATTGCATCTCATTGAGACTTGTACCAACCCCAGTCTTCCTTTTTGTGACCAAAAGTGAAACATGATAACATTGGCTTTTGTTTGATTTTGATTTTGTTTCGTATCTTAAAAGACAATTTGAATTAAAACACAAGTATTATAGTAATATGACATCAAGTATAAAAGTTTATATGTAATATTCATATTTGTTAGGTTTTAACAATGTTTATAAAAGCCAACTCGAGCTTACTAGACCGTTATTGGTCATTTGGTGTTGTTGATTCTGTTACAAGCTGCTAATGGACTTGAAATAAAACAAAAAAGCCTGTTTTAAGTGAACCTGAGAAAGATCAGTGAAAAACACTGATTTTCCTCCAACATATGTTGGTTGAACTAGCAAACCATCAAAGCTTCCAGTTGAATAATCAAATTTGATTTTCAAAACATTGATTTGTATCTTAGAAGAGGAAGCTAGCTCATTACGATCTTGTCATATAGTTAAGCTCATACAATTATCGTATTTTAGTCCTTTTTACGGATGAATATACTATTAACACACACACATATATAGGTTTATATTATATATATATGATTTTATATTGCATGGTTTTATGGGTGGTCCTTGGTGGTCCATTCTATTCTCATTATACAATCATCTTGAAAAAATGGTTGAAAAATTGTTTAGCCAAAGTTTGATCAATTATCATGAGTTGATGAGCAACACTCAAAAAGCTATCATCAGAAGCTTCCTTACATCAATTATTTGTACTAAATGTACATCACATTACACATGTAACCATCTTCACATGTATGACTACTTTCAAGTACGTACTTTATATATATATTTTAAAATAATGTTAAAAGTTTGGTTGCGAGTTAATAGTTACGTACTTTCACAGTCTGACCTAAATCGTTTTCATTGATCTCAATCTCAAAGGAGATGAGGTATGTTAGTGGACCATAACGAACTAAGTTAGTTCGTTATGGTCTTTTCAAGGTGTCACATATTAAAATAGTATTGAAACTATGCCAACTGGATAATGTTAGTTAATTGATTCAGTACATGCATATATAGCTCACATGAAGTGTCGTTTATAACTTAATCTTTCACAACATTGCAAAGGTTGCTTACTCACGTCTTACAAGATTACTGATCATTTGAAGAAAGAAGAAAACTGAGTCGAAAAGAAGAAAAGAGAATGAGAGACACGACCAACTTTGTTATTTCCCTTGTTTAATGACAGAGAAAATTTTACAAGAACAATTAACAAGATGCTAGAGAAAACAACGGATTAAGAATGATATATACGATATAAAACACTTGGACCTTTTAGGGGAAACTTGTGGCTTCCCTGATACATGCTTGTTCATTTTATACTTTCTTTTGGTGATATTTTAATATTTGTCGTCTGATGTGTGCTGTACCATATACCATATACCATATACCATATACCATATACCACATATCGTCTGTTTGATTATATGTTTATTCGTTAGCGTTACTGCTTTTGCTATCGAGCCAGGGGTCTCTTTGGAAGCGGTCTCTCTACCTATCTAGATAGAGGAAAGACTTGCCACCACCTACCCCTCCCAGACCCTGCTCCTGAGTGGGACATACTGGGTTTGTTTGTTTGTTTGTTATATACTATAAAAACACTGAACATTGAAGCTAATAACAGCTAACATCATAATAAACAAAATAGAATTGTATAAAATGAACATGTGATGTAAATATGAGTAGATATAAGTTTAATTTAGAGTTATAAATGAATTTATTAATACTTAATGTCAAAAAGTATGAGAAAGTGATGGGAAGGAAGCATAAAATGATAACGAAAAGTGGGGCTAAAGAAGCATCAAAACATTGTACTCGATTAAGGATTTAAGGCAATATGTTAATTTATCATCACGTACTAAACTCATGACTGCTAATTTGATGCTATCAACTTTTGACTCAAAACATATAATATAATATTCATTAAAAAACTATATGCTATATAATATTCTAAAGCATTTTTTTTTTGCTAATATAACTAGTTTTAGTACCCGCACTAAGTAGCAGAGGACGTAAACTTTTACGTAGTATTAATCGTAATTCGCAGTTGTGTATATATTAAAATGACGATGCAATAGGAGTGTTTCAACGTGTAACACAAAAGTAGGAGAAAAATAAAATCTCACTCTAAAATAAAACGTTAAAAGAGCCTACAAACTGACCATAAAAAAGAAGGAACAAAAGATAAGTAAAAGAGTAAATTACAAATTGTGTCCTTTATTAATATACGAAATTGTATAGTATGTCATTTAGTTTTAATAATTAAATGCAATGTCCTTTTATTAAAAGATTTACACACTTATTGTCATTTGTACTAACTCTCATCCAAATGTACAGTTAACTTATTTATGTGTCATTTCACATGGGGGTATTTTTATCATTAGTTTTTCACATCTAATATATAAAAAAATTTAAAAATAAAAAATTTAAATAAAATAATAATAAAAGATATCCGACTATTATGTAAGTAGGGGAGACCAATCTCTCTTGGTGTGTTTCCATTCGACCAGTCATAAAAATTTTATAACAACAACATCGAATAACATTTACTAAAGAATGAAGTCGAAGTCACAAATCAACAACAAGGTCAGGAAATCAACAATAAATAAAAAAAATACTTGCAAATACTTTATCAACTACTCAGTACTCACACCAACAAATAACACCAAAAAAATACCTGTAGATACTTTATCAACTACTCACACCAAAAAATAATGAAAAATCAATAAGAAACACAAACTTGAAGATTACCTGTGATTATTTAAATTGCTTATATAATTGCAAAAACTAAAAGTGAATTGTGAGTTGCTCGTTAATTGCACAACAACATAAGCTGAAAAATTCAAAACGCCACGAATTACAAAAAGTGAATTAGGGGTTTCAATCATACCGGTGTTTTTTATTCGATTTCAAGGGGTTTTAATGATGTGCAAGATGTTGTAGGTGATGGTGAAGAAGACTGGTATTGAAGTGTCAAAGAGAGGGGGATGTTGGATTTAATGGTGTTGAGCGTAAGAAGGATGCGGGTTCACCCGACTTACCCAACGGTCCGATGTCTTTTAATTGTATTTTTAATATAAATTTATTATTATTTTTCATTTGTTTAATATATTATATGTGAAAAAAAAATAATAAAAATGCACCTCATGTGAAAGAGACTTAACTGAGTTAAATGTATATTAAAATAAAAGTTAGTATAAAGGACAATAGGTGTGCAAATATTTTAAAGAAAGGACATTAGATGTAATTATTAAAACTAAATGACATACTATGTGATTTCGTGTATTAATAAAGGACATAATTTGTAATTTACTCAAAGTAAAAAATGTGACAGTTTGGCAACTATTTTAATTAAAGATTATTTTTATTTACGTTATAAAGTTAACATAATGTTATAAATCTAAAACCTTTTGTATTTAGCTAATACAGTATTATTTAAATTTAACTTTTTTAGACTTTCCCTATAACATATATAGGAAAATAAGATAGCAATTTAAACATAACAAAATCGAATATATGGCAATTAGGCAAATAAAATATCATAGACATAATTATAAATATAACATTACATGCAATATTTATTACGTAAAAATATAAATTTCTGTAAAATATAAAGCTATGTTTTTACCCTTAAAAGAAAAATGTTTCACAGGAAAAGAAAGGGTGAATATGTACATTTTATTTTCTTTCCGTTCTGATCCTTTTTTGGTATCGCAGCAAAACTTGTCGAAATTTTTAACCCAAGATTTTGACATGTTATGCCTTCACGTGACACACACATTAACATATATACATATAGATGTGGATAGATGGTATTTTGCAATTGGAGACATTTATAACATAAAATAAAATAAGGTTTTTTTAAGGCACGTGTCATAATTTTAGCATATCAAAGGACACATGTTATCATTCTAGCATAACAAAAAAATAATTTTCCCGCATCTCTCTCATAATAAATAAATACAAAAATATTAAAAACAATTAATTTGACTTTTATTTTTTACGAAAATATATTAAAACAAATATATTTATATTTGTGTTTATTGTCTCTCTCATATTAAATGATAATATTGTAAATAAGTAAACTAAACTATTAAATATCTAAAATATAAATATTATTATTTTAATAATTTTTTAATACATACCAAATTATATGATTTTAGACATACTTTATCATTTAATATAGGGTAATAATTTCTAATTTTATTATCTGTTATAACTTTTAAATACTTATTATATTTTCATTTCACCAATGACTAACAACATCTACAAAGTAAAATATTATAAAACTAATAATTTTGATATATTTTATTTATTTCATCATGTGATACACGGGCTCTAACCTAGTACAAACATATATGCATGTATGCATATGTATATATTAAGAAGCGCTCATTTTAGAAGTTGATATATGTTGAGAATTATACTAACTGTATGATGCATTTGTATTTTAAATGTGATATGTAAGACGATTATGTAACCATGCAACTTTCTTTTTCTGACTATTTTAATTTTTTGTAAAAGAATCAAAATAAATCATTTTTGTTAAATTTAATAATCAAATTAAGTAGTTAGAAAAGCATATGAATTGAATTGAAAATAGATACACAATTTTTAATCATGAGAACTCTGTTAAGTGAAAACTTACGCATCTCATCATCGATTCATTGCTGACCATTGACATCGGGTAAGAGACTGTTTGACAGACTCTTAATGGTTCAGCATTTAATAGTTCAGAATGTTTGTTTCGCGAGCAAACGTCATCGTCGTCGCCACCGCCGCCGTCGCCGCCGCCGCCGTCGTCATCATTTTATTATTATTATTATTTATCATTATTATTATTATTATTATTTTCTTTATTATTATTATTAGAGTTTATTATGTATGATTGAATATACGTCTACGAATAATATTTTCTCTTAATGTGTATATATGTTGATGCGTGTGTATGTTCACGAAGAGTAGTTGTTATAATTTTATCTGTGACTTTTTAGTTTCTTGTTACACAATATAATTAGATCTTTATTGTTTTTAGTATAAAAATATTATTATTATTGTTACACAATTACCATTACAAACAACCAAACATAAAAAATATTATTATTATTATAATTATTACTTTTAGTAGAGTATATTATTATTATTATTATTATTATTATATTATTATTATTATTATTATTATTATTATTATTATTATTATTATTATTATTATCATCATCATCATCATCATCATCATATATTATTATTATATATAAATGATCGTAATCTGTTTAGAGATGAATTAGGATAACTTTAAAACGTCACGGTTTGTACACGTACGTATCCGTGATGTTTTATTTTCTTTTTACACAATATAATTAGAAGTTTATTATTTTTACCATAAAAATATTATTATTATTATTATTATTAATATTATTATTATTATCAGATGTTCATTTTTTTAGAAATATTTTTAACCAAATCAAATCAAGACGAAATCAGATTCAAAAAATATCTCAAAGTGTCACGGTTTGATCAAACCGTGACCTTTAGGCTTCAAACACTCACGATTAGGTTTAACCATGATAGTTAAATTTTCTCCACAAAAACACTTTCGGTGTCCCAGCAGAACCCTCTATATATACACACCTTATTTTAGTAATGAAAATTATTTTTGATTGGAAAAAATGGATAAATTGATGGAGGGGGAATGGTGGCCATAAAATAGTGTTCTCATAGATCATTTCCTGCCCATCTCCCAGTTATTAAATATGGTATATATATTTCAGATATCTATATACGACTAAAAAGAACACAAAAAATCCTCACAATCCAACTTGTGACATTTTTTTAAAAATATATACTTTATTATCGAATAATTATATAGAAAATTAGATACATATTTAGTTTGTTATCCGATTATTAAATTGTAACATTGCTTATTTTTGTTAAATAAAATTGACTTTTGTTCGATACGTTGGTGCTAATAATAATACTAATAATAATAATAATAATAATAATAATAATAATAATAATGTTAATGATAATAACAAAATTAATAATAATAAGAATAATAATAACAATGGGTTATAAATATATATATATACATATATACATATATATATATATATATAAAGAACAATTATTATATAATCAAGTGCAGGGGGCATCATTGTAATTTATGAAACCTTAAAATAAACTTTTGTACACAAAATGTTAACAAATGTAACCACAGGGACCAAAAGTGTAATTTTTCTTTTAAAACTTATTCCTCCCGTCGAACACCCTTCATCGCCGGCGAGACCTCCGGCCGACCCTCCGGCGAGCTTCAAACGCCGAGATCACGCGGTTTTGACCAAAACCGACACTCCTGACACCTTCACATGGGAGATGCGAACTCGTGCAACTAAACAATTCTAAAATTCGAACGCATGCGGTGTAGAACCCGAGCCACGCGTTGTCGGACTTTTGTCAGTCCACAGATCGCACTAACACCTTGTTTTAATCAAATTAAACGAACGAGGACTACCATAAGTCAGTTTCTAATCAATCCCCATTATCCATTTCACTCGAAACGAATTTAAACACACCTTCGAACACCACCAAACTGTCGGACCTGCAACTGAGGTGTTCATCTTCTTTCGAGCTTTGAAACCTGAAATTGATTGAAGGATATAGTTCGTGAAGGTGATCTGAAGCTTCCCACAAGAGGAATTTGATTATCATCACCATTTGCACCTCGAATCCATCCCCTCTCTATCGCGACTGTTCATCGACCAATTCAGCTTCAATTCATCATTTTACGGGTAATTACATACACACACACACTTGTTTAATCATGGGGAACAAAAGCCCCATGATTGCAGAAGCAATCAAAGTCGAATTCGGGTTCGATTTGGGTTGATTCAATCTAGGGTTCATATCAATTTGGGAATGGTTTGCTGTTGGTGTTTAAAACCAATTGGAACCCGAACCTAACGCGGTTGTGACCTTGGTTCACTGGTCCCTGCACCCATTGCAATCAGTGAGGTCCCGGGTTCGACCCCGGGCCACCTCAACCATTTTTTTGGGGCCTTTTAAGCCTCCAAAAATTATAAGAAAAATTGTAAAAATTATAAAAATATTTTTACAAACATCAAAAATTTTCAGAACAATTTAATTAATTACTGAAATTTATTTTTAACATTTTACCTATTTTAATAAATGTTTTAAATAAGTAAAATTACAAATAATACAAAAATTATTTAAACAAAAGTGAACTTCTAATAATAATTTAATTTATTAAATTATTATTTGACACTATATTACTCTTGATTATTTCAAATAATCGTTATTATTGTTTTAATTATGAGTAAATATAAAAAGTGATATATTTAAAATCATTTCAAATAACAAGTTCATTTCTTTTAGTTATACAAATAATTAAATATTTTAATTAATTATCATATAATTAATTATATAAAATTAATTATTTGTTTTTCCACACTTTAACAATAAATCAAACGGTTACGCATAATGATACGTTTATTTTAAATTTTAAACATAATCGTTTTCAATGAATTCATTTTATTTATTTCGAGACATTCAAATTAAATAAATTAGTTTATTTAAACTACCATTCCAAAACTCAATAGGAATCCTAATACATTCCCACATTCTCAAATCATTATTATTCTAATTCGAGACACCGTTCCTTAGGTTAATCGTAAGGAAATCGTTGGTGTTTAATCTATCACTTCCAGGTTCTAATATCATCAATCAAGTGAGTATTCATATCCCCTTTTATATCATTTCCTATTTGGGGGAAATCATGTGATACAATATATTTAATCATGATATTCTATTGTTGTTCCATTCTAAATTCAATTCAAGACAGGTTATGTTATTACTTGCAATTACGTGAACATACTATGCTAAACTGGACGACAATAAAACCCTAATTCAATCAATCAATCAATCCTGGCAACAATGTAGATCTACTGGTTTGGATAACCCACCCCATATGAATAGTCGAGTGGTGATTGTGCCAGAGGCAGGAGTTAAACTATGGTGTATGTGTGGAGTCTATTATTTGCAAGTGTCAAGTCAAGAGGTTGTTATTGTGTCAGTTTATCTATATGTTTTACTATTGCAATATAAGTCTTAACGTTACCTTGTGAATTGGATTATTCTCAATCAATCAATCAATCTATATGTATAATCAAAACTATGACTACTCACCAGCTAATTCGTTAGCTGACTTTATTTTCTCACATGATTTCAGGTTAAGCAAGATAGTGGACTTCTACCTGCTCATTTAAGACCCGGACTTAGTTAAAATAAAAGACAGTTACTATTTGTGGTTTCAATTGTTGTATTTGTGTATGTTGAACTTATATTATCATGTAATCTGATTTTAATATTATTTCCACTATTAGACAACCATGTGTTATGAACAATCAATCATTCCCTCGTCCGCTCCGATGATTCCGCCGTCGGTCGGGGTGTGACAGATTGGTATCAGAGCCATGGTTATAGGGAATTAGGTTATTAGAAATGGAATGACCTAGACTATAACTAAGTACCTCTACACATGAGTCCTCTCATGTATTTTATATGCTTAGACAGGATTTTATGTGCCTTACATGTTTATACTTGATTATGTGATTATCTGTTTATGTGATTCTTCTTATACTATGAATCTATCAATATACACACGAATCTTAACTCATACTCTAAGGCATTGTGTGCCTAATTCAAGTGATTTCAAACTCCAAAAACTCGATTGTTATTCATGGTTTTCAAATCTCGTCAAAGTCCGTGTCACAGGACCGAAAACATGCAATGCTGGAAGAGTGGGATACCTGTATCTTAAGGTGTTCTGTCTAGGCAAGGTATTTCATACAACTTGATTACCTTACCTGGGAACCCTCGAGATGAGTATTCGCTTATAGGTACGCATGTCCTCGTGCTGGACACAAATACTTTGATAAGTCAACGTAATCGTTTTGGTTTGCGAACCGAACGTTTACACTCCTAACCTCTCATTGTTATTCTAAACAATCTCCTTAACGATTTTATTATTTTGAAAAGTTTTTAAAACCAATTACCCGTTTCTCATAGAGGTTTCTTCTTTCCATATTATACAGAATGGCTTCTCGTCAAATCCGTTCACGATCTAGAAACTCTGGCCGCAAGATTGCTACTATGGTAGCACGTGAAGTTGCTGCTGTTATCCCAACTCTGCTTACCCACTTGAACCAAGGCAACAATACTGATCAAAACCCAACTGCACCAAACCCTCCCCAAACTTGTACCTACAAACATTTCAGTTCTTGCAACCCCACTAAGTTCAGTGGAACTGAAGGAGCTACCGGATTACTACAGTGGTTCGAAAGCATCGAGAACACCTTCCTAAACAGCGAATGCCCTGAAAATCTAAAAGTCCGGTATGCCACAAGTGTTCTCCAGAAACGCGCACTCACTTGGTGGAACGGGGAGAAACGAACCCGTGGCACTGATGCTGCCCTGGCATTGACGTGGGCTGAAGTAAAGGAACTCATGACACGAGAATTCTGCCCACGAAATGAAATCAAAAGACTAGAAGCTGAATTCTGGGATTTGGCTCAGGAAAGCGGCGAGAATCTGGTTTACACCACCCGTTTTCACGAGTTGAGTCTTCTGGTTCCTCATCTAGTTACTCCCTCATCTCGAGCTATCGAGAAGTACATAGGTGGTCTCCCTATGCAAATTCAGGATACCGTGTGGGGTAGGAACCCTACTAACTTGGCAGATGCTATCCGTCTAGCAGCTCAGTTAACCGACAACCATGTCAAGGCCGGTACCTTGACCAGGAAGGGTGACAAGAAGAAAATGGAGAAGTCTTCTACTGAAACAACCAAGGAAGACAAGCCTGAAACTTCCAGGAACCGGAAGAGGAAGGCTAACTCTCAAAACTTTGCTGTAGTTACCCCTGCTGTTCCAATCAACCAAGTCGCACCGACCTATCAACCAACCATGAATAATCAAGCCCCAACAAAGAAACCATACACCGGGCCATTTCCACAATGCAACATCTGCAAGTATCATCATCCTACTGGTGCTAAGTGTCGTCAGTGCACCAGTTGTGGTCGTTTTGGCCATACATTCAACATATGCAGGAATGCTGCTAAGGTATTGGTAAATGCGCCAGTCCAACAAAACCCTCCTGCAATTGCTCAAGTTCGTGCATGTTATCAATGCGGTGATCCAACTCATTTCCGTAACCGATGTCCTCAGCTCGTTAATGCCGTACCCGCAGCACAAGGGCGTGCTTTTAACATCAATGCCCAACAAGCTCAGGCTGCCAATGATGTGGTGAATGGTACGTTCCTAATCGATCATCAATATGCTTCAATTTTATTTGATACCGGTGCCGATAAAAGTTTTGTATCCTTAGAATTTGAACCTTTGCTTGTTAATACCCGAACTAAGTTAGGGAAACCGTTTACAGTAGAAATAGCTGATGGAAAATCCGTCACAATTGATTCTGTCATCCAAAATTGTACCCTTAAACTTAGTGAACACGAATTCCCTGTCGATCTTATACCGATGCCACTTGGAAGTTTTGACGTCATTATAGGCATGGATTGGTTGTCAAAGAACCATGCTGAAGTCGTCTGTTTCGAGAAAATCATCCGGATCCCTCGCGCATCTGGAAGTGTCTTAAATATTTACGGGGAAAAGTCTTCCAAAGGACTTAAACTCATGACTTGCACTAAAGCCCGAAAGTACCTCCGCAAGCGTTACGTGGCTTTCTTAGCTCATATCGTGAAAACGGATAAGAACCCTAAGAAGATTGAAGACATTCCGGTTATTCGAGAATTTCCCGAAGTCTTTCCCGAAGACCTAACCGGTCTTCCTCCCGTTCGTCAAGTTGAATTCAGGATCGACCTTGTGCCTGGTGCAACTCCCGTGGCAAAATCACCTTATCGTCTCGCGCCTTCCGAAATGCAAGAACTTGCTAGCCAATTGCAAGAACTGTCAGACAAAGGATTCATTCGCCCTAGCTCATCACCATGGGGAGCTCCATTCTTATTCGTGAAGAAAAAGGATGGTTCTTTTCGCATGTGTATCGACTATCGAGAACTCAACAAACTCACAATCAAGAACCGATACCCATTACCCAGAATCGACGACCTGTTTGATCAGCTTCAAGGAGCCACTCATTTCTCAAAGATCGATCTTCGTTCTGGTTATCACCAACTCCGTGTGCACGATGATGATATTCCAAAAACCGCTTTCCGAACGAGATATGGCCATTACGAGTTTACAGTGATGCCATTCGGGTTAACCAACGCACCGGCAGTATTCATGGATTTAATGAATCGCGTGTGCCGACCATACCTAGACAAATTCGTGATCGTATTCATCGACGATATCTTGATATACTCCAAATCCAAATCCGATCACGAGAACCACCTTCGTCTAATACTCGAACTTCTGAGGAAAGAGAAACTCTACGCCAAATTCTCAAAGTGTGAATTCTGGCTTAATGAGGTTCAATTTCTTGGTCACATAGTAAACAGCAAAGGAATTCACGTTGATCCCGCAAAGATCGAGGCAGTAAAGAAATGGGGAGAACCTAAGACTCCTACCGAGGTTCGTTCATTTCTTGGACTAGCCGGATATTATCGACGTTTTATTCCTAACTTCTCTAAGATTGCTGTGCCACTCACTGCTTTGACCCACAAGGATAAGCCTTTTTCTTGGGGGCCTGATCAAGAAAAAGCATTTCAAACCCTCAAGCAAAAGTTGTGTGAGGCACCGATTCTAACACTTCCTGATGGAAACGACGACTTTGTTGTCTATTGTGACGCTTCAAAACAAGGTCTAGGGTGCGTTCTCATGCAGCGAGGCAAAGTTATAGCTTATGCCTCAAGACAATTGAAGATTCATGAGAAAAATTATACGACGCACGATCTTGAATTGGGTGCTGTCGTATTCGCGCTCAAAATCTGGAGACACTATCTCTATGGCACCAAATGTGTTGTATTCACCGATCATAAGAGTCTCCAGTACATCTTCAACCAGAAGGAGCTTAACATGAGGCAACGACGATGGGTCGAACTACTCAATGACTACGACTGTGAGATTCGTTACCACCCCGGTAAAGCTAATGTCGTAGCCGATGCATTAAGTCGTAAGGGTCAAGTTATGCTTCAAAGTGTTACCATCCAAACCGACCTCTTGACCCGTATACTCGAAGCTCAACACGAATCAGTCACCGAGGGCAACATGTATGAGGAAATGTCATGCGGTGTTGAACTCCAATTGGAAATCAAGTCGGACGGACTACTGTACTTTCTAAATCGACTTTGGATTCCGAATCGCGATAATCTTCGAACAACCATCATGGATGAGGCTCATAAGGCTCGTTATTCTATTCATCCGGGAGCAGATAAGATGTTCATGAATCTTCGGAACCAATATTGGTGGCCCGGCATGAAGAAGGATATAGCCTTGTATGTATCTAAATGCCTCACATGTTCCAAAGTCAAAGCCGAGCATCAACGTCCCTCTGGATTACTCGTACAACCCGAGGTTCCATTATGGAAGTGGGAAAGCATATCCATGGATTTCATCACCAAGCTGCCTCGTTCCGCTAGTGGTCACGATAGTATCTGGGTTATCATCGATCGATTGACTAAGTCGGCTCATTTCATTCCAATTCGGGAAGATTATCGAGTCGAGAAATTGGCTCGTATTTACATCAATGAGATAGTCAGTCGGCATGGTGTACCTCTAGATATTATCTCTGATCGCGATGGTCGTTTCATCTCTCGTTTCTGGAAAAGTCTTCAATCAGCTCTTGGGACTCAACTAAATCTTAGCACAGCCTATCACCCGCAAACCGACGGTCAGACTGAAAGAACGATACAAACCCTCGAGGATATGCTCCGGGCTTGTGTTATTGATTTCAGTGGATCGTGGGATTCTCATCTCCCATTGATCGAATTCTCTTATAATAACAGTTACCATACCAGCATCCAGATGGCACCATTTGAGGCCTTGTATGGCCGAAAGTGTCGGTCTCCCATCTGCTGGTCTGAAGTTGGCGAATCACAGATTACTGGTCCGGAATTGATACAAGAAACAACAGACAAAATTCATAAGATCCGCGATAACTTGGTGGCTGCTAGGAATCGTCAAAAGCATTATGCTGATAAAAGACGTAAGCCCATGGAATACAATGTCGGTGATCTCGTACTTCTTAAGGTATCACCTTGGAAGGGAGTGATTCGCTTTGGAAAGAAAGGGAAGCTAGCACCTCGTTACGTGGGTCCATTCAAAGTGCTCGAGCGAATTGGGAAAGTGGCCTACAAGCTTGAACTACCCCAAGAACTCAGCAATATACACCCGACGTTTCATGTTTCAAATCTCAAGAAATGTCTTGCCGATGAAAATCTCCACATCCCACTCGAAGAAGTCCAGATTGATGAATCTATGCACTTTATTGAGAAACCTGTGGAAATTATGGATCGGGAAGTCAAACAACTCAAACGTAGCCGAATACCAATTGTCAAAGTTCGTTGGGAGTCTAAACGTGGACCAGAGTTCACCTGGGAACGTGAGGACCAAATGAAATCCAAGTACCCTCATCTTTTCGTTTCAACCTCCTCGTGATTTAAAATTTCGGGACGAAATTTCCTAAAGCAGGGGAGACTGTAACATTGCTTATTTTTGTTAAATAAAATTGACTTTTGTTCGATACGTTGGTGCTAATAATAATACTAATAATAATAATAATAATATAATAATAATAATAATAATGTTAATGGTAATAACAAAATTAATAATAATAAGAATAATAATAACAATGGGTTATAAATATATATATATACATATATACATATATATATATATATATAAAGAACAATTATTATATAATCAAGTGCAGGGGCATCATTGTAATTTATGAAACCTTAAAATAAACTTTTGTACACAAAATGTTAACAAATGTAACCACAGGGACCAAAAGTGTAATTTTTCTTTTAAAACTTATTCCTCCCGTCGAACACCCTTCATCGCCGGCGAGACCTCCGGCCGACCCTCCGGCGAGCTTCAAACGCCGAGATCACGCGGTTTTGACCAAAACCGACACTCCTGACACCTTCACATGGGAGATTCGAACTCGTGCAACTAAACAATTCTAAAATTCGAACGCATGCGGTGTAGAACCCGAGCCACGCGTTGTCGGACTTTTGTCAGTCCACAGATCGCACTAACACCTTGTTTTAATCAAATTAAACGAACGAGGACTACCATAAGTCAGTTTCTAATCAATCCCCATTATCCATTTCACTCGAAACGAATTTAAACACACCTTCGAACACCACCAAACTGTCGGACCTGCAACTGAGGTGTTCATCTTCTTTCGAGCTTTGAAACCTGAAATTGATTGAAGGATATAGTTCGTGAAGGTGATCTGAAGCTTCCCACAAGAGGAATTTGATTATCATCACCATTTGCACCTCGAATCCATCCCCTCTCTATCGCGACTGTTCATCGACCAATTCAGCTTCAATTCATCATTTTACGGGTAATTACATACACACACACACTCGTTTAATCATGGGGAACAAAAGCCCCATGATTGCAGAAGCAATCAAAGTCGAATTCGGGTTCGATTTGGGTTGATTCAATCTAGGGTTCATATCAATTTGGGAATGGTTTGCTGTTGGTGTTTAAAACCAATTGGAACCCGAACCTAACGCGGTTGTGACCTTGGTTCACTGGTCCCTGCACCCATTGCAATCAGTGAGGTCCCGGGTTCGACCCCGGGCCACCTCAACCATTTTTTTTGGGGCCTTTTAAGCCTCCAAAAATTATAAGAAAAATTGTAAAAATTATAAAAATATTTTTACAAACATCAAAAATTTTCAGAACAATTTAATTAATTACTGAAATTTATTTTTAACATTTTACCTATTTTAATAAATGTTTTAAATAAGTAAAATTACAAATAATACAAAAATTATTTAAACAAAAGTGAACTTCTAATAATAATTTAATTTATTAAATTATTATTTGACACTATATTACTCTTGATTATTTCAAATAATCGTTATTATTGTTTTAATTATGAGTAAATATAAAAAGTGATATATTTAAAATCATTTCAAATAACAAGTTCATTTCTTTTAGTTATACAAATAATTAAATATTTTAATTAATTATCATATAATTAATTATATAAAATTAATTATTTGTTTTTCCACACTTTAACAATAAATCAAACGGTTACGCATAATGATACGTTTATTTTAAATTTTAAACATAATCGTTTTCAATGAATTCATTTTATTTATTTCGAGACATTCAAATTAAATAAATTAGTTTATTTAAACTACCATTCCAAAACTCAATAGGAATCCTAATACATTCCCACATTCTCAAATCATTATTATTCTAATTCGAGACACCGTTCCTTAGGTTAATCGTAAGGAAATCGTTGGTGTTTAATCTATCACTTCCAGGTTCTAATATCATCAATCAAGTGAGTATTCATATCCCCTTTTTATATTATTTCCTATTTGGGGGAAATCATGTGATACAATATATTCAATCATGATATTCTATTGTTGTTCCATTTTAAATTCAATTCAAGACAGGTTATGTTATTACTTGCAATTACGTGAACATACTATGCTAAACTGGACGACAATAAAACCCTAATTCAATCAATCAATCAATCCTGGCAACAATGTAGATCTACTGGTTTGGATAACCCACCCCATATGAATAGTCGAGTGGTGATTGTGCCAGAGGCAGGAGTTAAACTATGGTGTATGTGTGGAGTCTATTATTTGCAAGTGTCAAGTCAAGGGGTTGTTATTGTGTCAGTTTATCTATATGTTTTACTATTGCAATATAAGTCTTAACGTTACCTTGTGAATTGGATTATTCTCAATCAATCAATCAATCTATATGTATAATCAAAACTATGACTACTCACCAGCTAATTCGTTAGCTGACTTTATTTTCTCACATGATTTCAGGTTAAGCAAGATAGTGGACTTCTGCCTGCTCATTTAAGACCCGGACTTAGTTAAAATAAAAGACAGTTACTATTTGTGGTTTCAATTGTTGTATTTGTGTATGTTGAACTTATATTATCATGTAATCTGATTTTAATATTATTTCCACTATTAGACAACCATGTGTTATGAACAATCAATCATTCCCTCGTCCGCTCCGATGATTCCGCCGTCGGTCGGGGTGTGACATAAATTTAGTATTTGCCATCCATGCTTTTCTATGTAATAAATCAGTGGTAAAACGTCAAGGATTATTTTACATTTATTAACTTTTAAAATAGTTATATGAAGTATTCTCTTTACTGACTACAATTAACAACTATTGTTCAAGTAGTATATATTTTTGTAAAAAGATACATATATACCCTTATGAATTTTTACAATAATTATATACTCCAATTAAATCTAAATATATATTTACTAGCTATAGTAACCCGTGTGTTACACGGGTTGAATAAATAAAAAATTAATATAACAAAATTTATTAATTATAAAATAATATTTTAAGATATAATATCAGTGAAATTATCTATTAGAAACGACTGTAAGTTATAAAATAGTGATATCAACTTTTTAAAACTTTATTTTTTTCAAAAAAATAAATAAGCGTTTTTATTAGAATAGGAAAATAGTACTTATTTATACGTAATTTCAGTCATATCATATTTTAAAATATCATTTTATTTTCCATAAGTAATAAAACAGTTATAAAAACAAAATATTATTTTTTAAAAAAATTAAAAACAAAGTTATAAAATGATATTTTAAAATATGATATGACTGGAATTACATATAAATAAGTACTATAAGTAAAATAAAAATTAAAAATAAAGTTATAAAATGATATTTTATAACTACTCTTCAGGGTAGATTGTTAAGATCAAAAAATATGTATGTAAATGATTGTTCTTACCTGCATCACCCAAACCTTGAGCAATGAATCAATTTAAATCCACGGTATGCATTTGTAACTATTTTTTGAGTTTGATTCTAACTGCTCTTCAGGATTTCTTGAGCCAAGTTTTATTTTTTATGCTAAACATCCACGATATTCAACTTTTGTTGGCATTACACAAAAATGATAGTAAAACCAAACAAAAATATATACGGGGATTAAAGGGAATTACCAATTAAAATACCAGCTGATATGGACAGTATATTTATTGTTTGGAATAATTTCACGATTCACTACAAACTTCACATACAAATTCATTTTCTCGTACACTTTTTTCTACGACTCTACTTGATAATCCATCTTTAAATTCTTTTCCAAAAACCCAGTATCATCTTAGAATAAGTTTTAGTATTCGATTTCGAAATTTTTTCTCTTTATGCTCCACAATATTGTATTTCACGGATTCCCAGCTCCAATATTGGATGTCACGAATTCCCAAGAAGAGTTGGAAATTGATGCATAGAAACAGTTGCTAATTTACCTCTGTTTAATAAATTTCTTTTGATTAATATATTATTTAATATATATATATATATATATTAGATTTAGTAAACCCGTGTATTACACGGGTTGAATAAATAAAATATTAATATAAGAATATTTATTAATTATAAAATGATATTTTAACATATAGTAAAATAATAATATCAACTTTTTTATTTTTAAACTTTTTTCTAAAAATAATAAAACAAATCGTATAACATTATAACTCTCAAATTTGATTATTTTTGTTTTAAAAAGGTGACTTTTTAAAAATACCAATTTTAAAAAAATTTGTATTTTAAAAAATATGCTTTAGAAAAATATATTATTTTATAAAAAATTATTTATTTAGAAATAATATTAATAAATAGATTTATTTCTTAATTTATTAAATCTAAAAAGTTGTTAAGAAATATTATTAATAATTAAGGTAATTATTTAATAGGAGAGATATGTGGGAAAAATTTGATGAGAATGATTGTGGTGCTGGCGCGTGTCATCTTAAAATACCTTTTTATTAGAATCAAACTCAAAATAATATTGATTTACTGCCACGTGTCATCTTAAAATACATTTTTTGATCTTAACAATCTACCCTGAAGAGTAGTTACAAATGCATACCGTGGGTTTAAATGATATTTTATAACTTTATTTTTAATTTTTTTTAAAAATAATATTTTGTTCTAAAACAAACCTTATAAAAATATCATTTTTAAAATATTTTATTATTATAACTCCTAAATTAAATTATTTTTGGTTTTTAAATATTTACTTTTTAAAAATAGTAATTTTATAATATATCATATTTTTAACAAAGTTTGATGTTTTAGAAAAAAATATTACTTGTAAAAATTTATTTATTTTGAAATAACATTAATAACAAATATTTTTCTTAATTTATAAAAAAATATTTTAATCTAAAAAAATTTACATAATATTATTAGTAATTAAAGTAATTATTTAATAGGAGAGAGAGGCGGGAAAATTTTGATGAGGAGAATTGTGGTGATGACATGTGTCATACCAAATTACTCTTTTATTATAATAGATACGTCTAAAAACTTATTAAATATCATATATATACATATATCGATATCTATCTATCTTTAGAGAGCTTCTTAAATACATGTATAAACAAGCCAAATGTATAATATCATATAATACTTTTAGAAAAATTTTCAAATATCGTATATACTCTCAGAAAGTTTCTTAAATATTATGTGTCTAAACCAAATTCAAAATATCATTTATACCTCTAGAACTCTTTCCAAAAATCATAGGATTTATAACATCGTCTATTTCCATATTAATTAATTACGTAAAAAAATTAGAATACGTCATTTCTAGACATAAAATTTTCAATACTCAGATTTTTCAACTTTTTTAACATATAATTTTCTGAAAAAAGTTACATTTCAACAAGTTCTTAGAGCATTCACGCCAGATTTTTTTATTTTTATTCTTATAATTACACTAAAAATCACTATATTTTCTCTCTTGTTTTCAATTGAATAATATTTTTATATCTTTATTATTATTTTTTTTCTCACTTTCACTTGAAACTACTTTAAAAAATATTAAAAAATTTATAAGAGGTAAACAACGTTT
Source organism: Flaveria linearis (assembly GCA_024085815.1). Taxonomy (NCBI): domain Eukaryota; kingdom Viridiplantae; phylum Streptophyta; class Magnoliopsida; order Asterales; family Asteraceae; genus Flaveria; species Flaveria linearis. The sequence goes on from CM044008.1 coordinate 1,385,204, forward strand.
TTTTAAATTTACAAATGAACAATAACGTTTTCTCTTTTCTGCATTCATAACTACTAACAACCGTTCATATAAGTGAAACTATTATGTAACTTTTTTGGTTTTATCGGCTCTTCCTTGAACATTATGTAACTCTCTTCATTTTCTAGCTCTTTGCTAGAGTTATACATTAAAAAACATTACTGTTTTCTTTTAGCATTATTTTGAAAAGTTAATGTTAAAACAATAAATGTTAGCAACCCGAGAAACAGTGTCTTGATCACCTTACGTCACAGTCCCAGTATTTGCCCCTGCAAACTCCATTATATTATATATCCTTTCATCTCTCTCTAGACACACATACATACAATATATATATGCATACACACACATACACATACACACGTATTTACGTAAATAATATTGGGGAAATAATCCACCTGGTATTACTTAAAGTTAAACAAAAAAGTAACAATATAAATATTAAATAGAGGAATAAAATATATAATTTTTGTTTTTAAAAAAATGGTCTTGGTTGCCACTAATACCATAAAATTAATTACACGTGTTTTTTTCCCAAAACGCATAAGTAGAATTGTTATATATTTGTTATGAAACTGATGGTCGTAATTGTGCAGAAAATTAATAAATCAACTTTATACATGGATAAAACTAGAATTAAGCTCGTGTTGCGGTGGGGCGTAAAATCATGCCAAATAACACCAATGTCATATTACCGGCAGCGACCACCAACGTTGAAGTTACGGTTTGTTAATACAGAGAAATTAGACTGAGACGTAAAACTTATAAAAATTTAACCAAGTTGATATAGGACCCACTTGTTGTGATGAACTTGTCAAATGGGTGAAAATAGACGTAAAAGCCTTGAACCACGCATGCACGTTACGCCGTGTTAAGTTACAAATTTAGAACGAAACGTAAAAATATTGAACCATACATACATGTTCCACCGTATTAACTTGAAAAAATCAGAATGAAACGTAAAACAGAAAATTACGAAAGATGAAAAGTATAATGGAATAAAACTGAAAGTAAAAAAGTTATAAGATCAAATTACCAAAAATGAAAAGTTTCGGGTCAAAAGTAAAAACTCAAATTTTTGTGAGGTTACATTGCAAAGATAAAAAGATTTTTGGTTAAAAGTAAAAAAACATTTTTATAAAACACTCTATGCATAAGGTACAACATCTTATCCGTAGAGAAGTTACAAATTAGTATATTATAAATATTAATACATTTAGATTAAAGCATCATTTATTTTTTCAGATAATGTCATTAATTTTTTACAACTTAACCAATTTCTTGTTATGTAGCTTGTAACTCGACCTTTAAATTGTTTAAATGTAAAAAATCTATGAAAGACGGATTCGAGCCTTAGATCTTTGTTAAAGAGACTCATATTTTTGCTATTGCATTATTATTGTTAAACAATCCTTAAAATAGGAGTACGTGACATGTAAGTTTAATATCGATGTAAACATAAACATCTTTTATAACATCCATGATCCACCAAACAATATAAAAAATAATTTAAGGTTATATATAATACACTTGATGCAACTTTTATAAATATATAAATATAAAAACAAATATACAACAATACTTATAGTTTTATTTATGATTCACCATGGGGTAAAAAGAAACGTTTGAATGGTCAAAGGTGTCAGAGAACTACCTCTTTTTGGTCACTATGGTTGGTCCATTTCACCATTCACTCAGATTCGACTATTTTTCATTCACTTTGTATAAATAACGTTACTCAAAGTGAAAGTTATTTAAAAATTAAAACAATAATTCATGTTTAGTCTATAATAATATTTAGAAAATAAGCCTAGTATTAATCATTTATGATAAATATAATTTAAAAAAATTGTTTGATGTAACATATAACATTTAATATACTATAAAATTTCTTTTTATCATGTTTGTAATTCATTAGATATACATGTGTTGTTTGATTGCACTTTGTTTACATTATAGAATAAAACTAAATAGTTTATTAGATCGAATATTAAAACTTTTTAACAATAAAAATATTATGTTTTATGTGTTATAGCTTGTTAACGAGAAGTTACATACTTTTTACCGTTTATTAACGTATAATTAATTTAGTTTTCTATATAAAAAATTGTGTTAATCATGTTTCATGCATATTTCAAAACTAGAAGTAGAACTAACAAAAAAAATTATATGAACACTTGATTAAATAGATAAATTAATTGTTTGTATTTATTAATTTCACTGCAAAATCTCGACGAACTTTAATACCCCCATGGACTGGGGACTCATCATCTCTCTCCTCTCTTGCAATTTCATTATCCCCAAATGATTTGTAAAGGACTTTTACTTTAAGTGTTATGGAGCAAACAAACACGATAAACAACAATTCATGAAGAACAAAATCACACTTCTACAAAAACCCTTAATTAACCATTTATTTATACTTAACCTGTACTATTCATGAACTAACTCAAACAATATTAAATAATTCACTAGAATATTAATAAAACTGCGTACTAATAATTATCCCCAAATATTTTCTTCTTTATCTCAACTTTTCCTCAAAGCGTATCTCTAACAAATTAGAATTAACACTATCATCAAGAGCATTCACTTGAGCGTTGTCTAGGCTTTAGACGAGTCCATAGACCTTCAATGTGGATGGTATAATCATATTTAAAAGTTATCGTGAAGTACAATGTAATGTTGTTATATATATGTATGCATGCATGCATGTATGTATGTGTATATAATTTTATTAATACAAATACATATGCTACATGCTAATTCATTCCTGCTTAAACATAAAGTAAAACAATTATACTACTTTAAATGTGGGGGAAAGACCGCGTACATCTTCCCTTAAATGGGACGGACCCTCCCTGGACCCTGCGAAAACGCGGGAGCTCTTTGCGGCACTAGGTACGCCAAATTATACTACTTTAAATCTCAAAATCAAAAACAAATTACAAATTCATCTGATTTTATACTAAAGATTAGAAGGGTGGGGTGATGATCAGTAAGTATTTCATGGGACTGATTAGAAGGGTGTCAGTTTGGTAAGAATTTTGGGTGTCAGCATATATAGTAAGAAATTTTGATGTGTACATGTGAGAGAGAGGATGCATAGATATATAGATTGTGTATGTATATCTGATTGATGATGTGAAACTATGTGTGGATAGAATAAGGTTTTGTCATATTGATTAGTCATGACTTTAGACTGAGGATCCATATATATAAGATGATATATAGTACATATGTGATATGTCGGTTGATACCTTACATTTTACAGCATTTTATAATTAATTCTAAATAACATGAATAACACAATTATGCAATGGTTTCGAAACCGGACCGGACCGGCCGGTCCGACCGGGACCCGGTGCCTTTGCCGGTTCGGTTCGTTGGTTTTAGACCGTTTTCATCATAACCGGCCGGTTCGCGCGGTTGACCGGTCCGACCGGAACCGGCGAACCGGGTTGAACCGGTTTTTTGAATTTTTTTTTATTTTAATTGAAAAATATTATTGGATATGGATTAAGGAACACCGGTTCGTTAATTTGGACTATGTTTAATTGAATGATATGTATTTTGGATGTTGTTTTGGATTAAGGAACACCGGTTCGTTAATATTATACCCCATACATACACACTAAATATTTGGATTTTTTTTATATTTTTTTAAATATTTATGACGTCATCCGGTTCGTAATCCGGTCCGACCGGTCCGACCAGTAACCTCTAGGCCGTCCGGTTCGCTTTCCGGTCCGGTTTTGAAAACATTGCAATTATGTACTTTGAAAATGATGTAAACTAATATATTCGAAAAATTTCTTTAAAATATCTATCAATAAAAACTGAAGAAACAAAGTGAATTGAAATGTGTTTATTAGTTAATTGATAGAATTAAAATTAAAATTAATGTTCTAAACACATAATTCAACCAACTCCGATCTTATGAAATCGTCTTGTTTTGTTTGTGTAGACCGTATACTTACATATGGTCATCGTCTTTGTTTTGTTTGTGTAGACAATTAATCTATACTATATTAATAAGCATTTGGGAAGGATAGAATGGTCATTTGATCAAAAACTCTTAATTTTAAGAGGTACAATGTTTTAAAGCATAATGTACAACACATTGAAGCATAAGTCTTAAAACCAGGAATTTTGAATCAATGTTTTGTGTTCTCGGCGGGAGTGAGATAATAAAACAGGAGATTTTAAAATTTGAATCACCACACACGTAGAGAGAGTGGGAGAGTGATAATCATCATCTTCATTTTGGCTAGCTCTTTCATACCTTCACCCTTCATCTGCCCTTCCTTTTGCGTCTTCATTTACGGAGAGAACACCACTTCTCTATACTCAATGACCGATTGCGAAGGTAAGTTTTCGTCTGCATTGAAGGGGTTCGTGATTAGGGTTCGGTGTAAGCTTTGAACAACCGATTAAGAAGGTTAGGTTTCTTCTATTTTGATTTTGGATCTTTAACTTCTGATTTGGATCAATTTTTACTTTGAATGTGTGCTTAATTTCTAGATTGAGATCTTAATTGTTGAAAGACTGCGACTGAAGTAGCGCTTGGTTTCGATGTTAACGAAGTTGTTAATTTCTGCATCTGTACTCTTATTTATAAAGGATTTTGTTAATCAACAAATTCTTCCAAGGTTAGTAACCTAGCGCTAATTATTCTTGGGTTTCTTTCTTTGGTTATCTAATTGGCAATATGGTTCTTGATATTAATGTTTTTGGGCCAATATATATATGAAAATTGTTCTTAATGCAAACAGAAAACATGTGTATTACTATACAACCACACATAAACTGTGTACGTGGACTGCATCATTATACTTTATGATTATATGGAATTTACAACATCAAAAAAACCTATTTGAACTTTGTGATAGAGAATCTTTACCTCCAATATTAAAGTTCATATACACCATTATACTTTGTGATTATATGGAATTTATAAAATTTAAGACAGTAAACTGTATTTTTTAATGTTGCTTGTGTGATTTGAATGACATTGTGTCTATAATTATGTTTAACTCATGAATTCTAAACCTACCATTTTGATTATACTTCAATTATTGGATGATAACGTTTACAAAGGAGTATCAAATTATTTGTTTTGTTTTTTTTTAATTTTTTATTGATTAGATTTTCAAAGAATTTATGTATTTTGAATTGTGAATTATTTATTGTTAGTTTTCATATTTGAAGTGCTTGGTTTGCTTTCAACCTAAAGGACATTGGGATTAGCCAGTTCATATTCATAAATATAGAAACAACAAAATCTGGTATTAAAAATAGAGAAAATGAGGGGGGGCAATCTTAGTTGGCGGTCTACATCATAGCACAAGAAGATATAAATCAGCCAAAGATGTACCAGGAAGAGGTCAAAAGTAAGAGAGTGCATTTATGATTTTGTTATGTGATTCCATAAACTTGCAGACAAGCAATTTTGTTCAAGTTTAATAAAAATGACATGCATGTTCTCTATCTAAATGTCACTCTTTTTTGTTGGTGCTTTGTAAGAATCTGCATAATTAAAATTATCAAGAACAAACATTTTGATCCTTTTATATCAAGTATTAACTTAAATTTTAAATTGCGTATGAATGAAAACAAATGATAGCATTTATGTATTGTCCAGGTTTTTATTAAGTATTAACTTTATTTCAAGACAAGTGGTTTATTAAAATTGATATATTTTTAATTTCCTGGCTCCTTGAAGTTGTTCTGTTTCTCAATAACGCACTACAGGTATAATTATAAATCTTGAAATGTAAGCATCTTCACAAAGCATTTTATATACTAATTGAGAAAGGGTATATTTTGCAGGTTTTAACAATTAGAAAAAACGGTTCATGGAGTCAAAGTAACAGGATTCATCTGAGGTAGGTTTCAATCTATAAATCGTACTAGCGTATTAGCCTAAATGTATGTACAAAAAATTCTGATCACAATAAAAATCAATATATATAAGCAACTAACCACTGGTCCCTCTTTAGCTATTCCTCTTTTTGACCCGTTTAAGATAAACCAAGCCTTAATATATCAAGAATGGGATATGGAGCATTTCCTTTTAGTATAACTAAATACCTCTCGAGTGAAAAGTAACATATAATGTGTCTCTTGCTGCTAAAGTTTCTGCATGTGTAGTACTGGAAAATCATGCATATTTAGAGGTAAACTCTCTATGAGATTGTTCATATTATAAATCAAAGTAAAACTTAGCTTTCTTGTTTTTTTTTCATTATTTTGATTTTTCACATTACAGGAAGTAAAATTTGCCCTGGTACAAGAATGAGAGAGGCATTATAGCCTCTTGAAACAAATGCAGTTTCAAATAGAAATGTAACAATTTACAACAATGATGAACTTAATCTTTAAATTTTTAGGTTTGAAAATGTCATATGCCTGCACATCATGTAAGTTACTCGCTATTAGTGGGCGTTGTTCTCATTTAATAGGTTTATTTTCATGGACTTCAACTTATAGATATGGGGTGAAGATGAAAAGCTTGATTTGTTTTTTATGATGTTTTTAAATACATTAAATATAAATATAAATATGTATTTAATTGCATTTGTCTAAACTTTCGATTACGAATTACAGATTATAGTTTGTGTAAAGATATTTTCTAGATCGAGTTTCCTACATATTCCAAACTATGCATTGGTTATCCCAAAAGAAATAACTTGATTCAAAGTTCAAGGTATTGAAACTTAGGCAGACCACATTAACTTCTAATGTTGCTAATGATTAAAAGTCGTTACTGATATGGTTTGCAGTTTAGATACAAGAGGTGTTTGAATAAGTTGCCAGTTGATACTTCTTAAACTAGAAATTGGTAGAATAAAAGAACATCTTCTGCCATAAGTTGCCAATTAACTTCTAAGCATTTTGGTGACTTCCAACCCAGTTGATCTGCTATATCATTCCTTTGTTTCCCAATTTAAAGGTATTATTTTATATACATTATTGAACACCATGGATGATAGTCTTCTGGATGACAACTACAGGTATTGCCAGAATGATATATTTATCATTGAAGTTTTTTTTCTAACAATAGATAAACGCATAGGTAACTAATACGTTTATTGTGTGTGTAGTGTTCCTTTCTTAGAAACTATTCCAATGAGAAGGATTTTGCGGATGTAAAGTGAAGTGGTTCACTCCTTGAAAATGCAGCTTGAATAGTCATGTTAAACTCAAATGGTTTTAAGTGTATGATTTCAAAGTAGTAAGAAAGAGTTGACCTTATGATTAGTTGGATTACAAACTTCTATGTTTGAATTAATTAATTGAACAATAAGTTGTGGTGTTCTTCAATATATGATTAAATTTGAGTCCAATAAACAAGTCAGTTATTAATGATGAAGCCTTAAAGAATATGACAAGCACCTGGTGTTTTTTTGTATGTATCATTTGTTATTTGTATTTTTGAACATTTGCATATAGTCAAACTAACTTTCATGCATTTTCAAATTTAGGATAGACTTTGTATTAGAAATAATGGCAACACAAGATATCAAGAGGCGTGATGAACTAGAGGAAATGACTACCACAATGTAAATTGACGGCGTCGCTGCATCGCGCGGGTTACTTACTAGTATCCTTACATAGGGTTAGTGCTACAGGATTCGGTTCGTTCCAAATTAGCTCATTATAGTTCAACTTATTATTCATAAAAAAAGTTCATTCTCTCGCTTCTCTCCATACTCATTATGACCTATTTAATTAACCATATTATTACAACTTATTCGTACTCACCAACCCGTTTGTCTGTTTGACATGTTTAAAGAACTAGATTAACAATGTGCTTACTGCCAATGAGTCCTAGATCAACTGGTTTAGGAGGAGACACCCTATGACTTTTCAACGTGGAGGTCATGGGTTGGAGTCTCACTGGGTGCAATATGCTCCAAGTGGGCCAAGGGTTTTACCACAGTGTTCGCGGGCGTGGGTGGCCTTTCGCCAATGGGTTTACCCGGGTGACCGGGCTTAAAAATTATTCGTTGGCCGTTCAAAAAAAAAACAATGTGCTTACTACTTGTCACTAAGTTTTGGGTTTTTATCTTGAATTTTTTTCCCCTAAAAACTTTTATGGGTAAAACTACATATGTAGTTAATGTGCATAGAAAAAAATTTGGTTAAATGGACACCCCGTTATTTTAAATCAACACCTCAAAATTTCTATATGGGAAGTCTAGCCCCATACGCGTCGTATAGGGGGGTCGTATAGCCCTATACGGGGCATATAACCCCTCTGATATCCCTCTGAATTTTTTCTCGTAGTCAGTGTCGAAATTAGCTATACGCGTGATATAGCCCTATATGTGTCGTATAAGAGGGTCGTATAGGGCTATATGGGACGTATAGCTCTCTGAGTGGGTGTCTAAGTATTAGGACCCATAGAAAAACATGATTACTATTCATCAACCTTTATTAATTATGGGTCCAAATATTTAGACATCCACTCAGATAAATCGACACCTCCTTATACGCCGTGTATGGGTCCATACGCAGCGTATAGGTACGCGGCATATAGGGTCGTATGCACTGAAAACGAGGGAATTTCGGGGGGGGGGTGTCAGAGAGCTAACGCCCCATATAGACCTATACAACCCATATACGACACATATAGGGCTATATGACGCGTATAGCTAATTTCAACATTGACTACGAGGAAAAATCCAGGGGTTTCAGAGGGGTTATACGCCCCGTATAAGGCTATACGACCCCCCTATACGACGCATATGGGGCTATACGACCTGTATAGAAATTTTAAGGTATTGATTTAAAATAATTGGATGTTCATTTAAGTAGACCCTTAATTATTATGTTTAAAACCCTATTTAACTTCGCCACGTGACGTGCATGGGTGAAGTTGTGAATGGGGATTTCGAGGAAGAGGAAGCATGATGGGCTTGAAGGAAATATAAATGGGAATTCTGCACACACTGCTATTTTTTCTGGGGGAAACCGACTCAAACGGTCACGGTTAGGGCTCCCCGTGACCGTTCAGTCGAGTGTGAGACCTAACTGTCACGGTGAGGCCTAACCGTGACAATTAGAGCCCAGACTAATCTGGGTATCCGTTGCAATTATTGGGTATGCAATTAATGGGAAATTGATTAGGGTTTTGGGGGTTATATGTCATGATTTGGCCAAACCGTGACATATTGCATATATTTTCTATATTTTTTTAATCATAACAGTTTGTTTTTATTTTAATTTTATCACACGTTTAACCTAATCGTAACTCACAAGTTTGTGTTTCATACACGAACTCTTTAGATTGTAGCAGGTTTTCAAGTTCCTGCATTGGCGTCATGCCTTTTCTCCCCTCATCCCTAAACTTCGACGTCAGATTGTATATGTCTTGAACAACACAGACGCTGTGGGGAAAGTGCTCCCTTACGGCTGAATGGATATGTCGTGGCCGCACGTACTGCCTGTGTAACTTCTTAACAAGATCAATTTCTTCGGCGGTCATCTTCCTAAGATGCACGTGACCCTCCTCGTACACAACAGGATCATGGTTGTGCGCCTCGTTTCTCACCTCTAACATCCAACTGTCACTCTTTCCTACGTACTTCCCTACGAGTTTAAAGGAACATCCTTTTTTTATGCTCCCAGTACGTCTACTTGTGTCAGTGAATTTAGGTTCACCACTACGATTGCATAATAGTTCCACATCCTTTTTTCGTGACCGACCCACCACAATGACGCACCCATGCTCACGTCCTCTCATTTTAGCCCACTTCTTCAAGTCCTCACGAGAATCAAAATACTGAAAAAATGATAAAGTTAGACATAAAAAACAATATACAAAACGAATAAAAAAAAAAATAAACAAAAGAATAAAAACTCTTCGTACTTTATCGGTTTTATAAGAAACCGTAGCCTTTCTTATCCGATCCTCATCCCCATCATGCTCCGCGGTGTCCCCATGGTTTGCTTCGAGGTAAACCGAACCATCACTCTCATCTATGTCATTCCCATTAAAAGTATCCGACACATGTGTAATTTCTAGTTCTGACTGGTACGGGGGATGTCCGTAATCCAGCTCTGTTTGTGAGTGGTACGTGTTCAGGGCATGCCCGTAAGAATTGCAAGGGGGATATCTGTACCGTTCACCGTAACCTGTCGGTCCAAATAAAGAGTTGTACGCCTCTTGAGCAAATGTGCTCGACGGGTTGGTTTCCTCCTCCCCCCACGGAGGGTGACTCCCGTATACGTAATATTCCTAAAAAAGATAATAGTTAGATATTTCAAATAATAAGTTATAATAAAACATATACTAGTTCAACCTGGTTCGAATCTTTGATATGTGGCACCTCATTCAAATCTGGAAGCTTCGGCTTTTGATATTGATCTCCCGAACCCGACATTGTTTTCGAATTAACGTGTTTTTGGAATGACGAAGGCTGAAAAATCTCGAGTGTTGGATGAATGAAAGCTCAAAGGTATTTATGATGAAAAAATTTCGAGTGTTGGATAAAATGTCGAGTGTTGATAGCTCAAAGGTATTTAAGATGGAAATCTGGTACACAAACCGTCACGGTTTGGCCTCCACGTGACGGTTCGAGGCGCGAATCCCGGCCCTTTTGTCAACATCACAGTCTACCTCGTACCTTAAACTGAACCTCGTACCCTAGAGGTCACGGTTAGGCCAAACCGTGACGGTTTGATGACCGGTTTTCAACTTTATCAGCCCATTTGTCGTTTTGTTGTCACGAGGTGTCGGAACACAGACACATAAACCGTGACCGCAAGCCCTTGCGGTCACGGTTAGGTTACAAACCGTGACCGCAAGCCCTAACCGTGACCTTTTGGCCCGGCCTATCCCCAAAAACCTCTGCGGTCATGTCCCCGTTAGGACCCAATATAAATCCTTTTCAAATTATTAATTCACATTTATTGCAAAAGATATTATTATTTTTGAATTAAAGAAAAACATTGTAGAAATACATGTGTGTATATCTTTCTCTCCCTCTCACATATATTAAAATCATTGTAGAAATACATGTGTGTATATATCTCTCTCACACGCACATATATTAATATTTTATGTTTTAGTCGACTTTATATATATGATTGTACGTTTTTTATTTGATAGTTAATAACTTAATTTGTCAATTATATATATGTGATACATGTAAGAATTAACCTCGTAATCTTGTAGCATACACAAACACATATTAATATTGCATGCATGTATAAATCATAGTCATATATATATACACACACATGCACAAATAATTAATATATATGTGTGTAGCATATGTTTGAGAGAAGAAGGTATGCCAAACTCTCTGTTATAAAGAAAATAAATGATATATTATATTACCAGCGGTGAGTGTAACCGCTGGTAGATTGAATATAAACCGTTAGATCAACCTAAGATTAAATCACAACCGTTTAAACTCGACGGTTACGTCGGTTACGGAACGGTTTTGAGCGGTTACCATCCACTTTTCTTCTTCCTCTTTTTACTCCCGGTCTCCCCCACTTCGTCGATTGGTAACCTCCACCTAAAACCGTTCATCTGGTTGGATAAATAGCTCACCATGTATCTGTTTTCAATTCCTAAGCTTCCCTTTTCACCTGCAAAACAATTCATTCTGTTCGTCTATGGATTCACCGACTTGGACTAAAGACCCGAAGCGTGGGTAGTGGAGTAGACAACCAACGGTGTGTGCGTGTATCGATTCATCATGCTATTCAGGCTTGGGCTTCTATAATAAAACTTAGTAACAGAGCATCCATCGAAGAGGAAACATCTAAGGTACTTTATACTCCCAACTTCAATTTCAAATTCTCAATTCAATTCTACCAAAACAGTTTTTTTTGGTAAAACCCTCGAGAGCCGGTATGGAGTTGTCTCCTTTTGTTCATATTATGTCGTATCCTTGTCTGTGTGTTTGTTGTTGTAGTTGTCCAGGTAAATACTTTCTACTTATCTTCTCAAATTGATGCATTTTTAATCTTTTTTCTTGAATCAATATGAAAACAGGAGTTTGGGTGGAAGAAAGATCAAACCATTATTGACGAGGGTTGATTTGTAGTGGCGATCACAAAGCTTTTGTTATTATCAACTTACAGGAATCCCAACAGCCCTACTCATCTCTCGGTTGCAATCTAAGTCCTACAAGTAGATGATGTTTCATGGTTACATCCTCTTTTCAAAGCACCGACCATTTTGCCCTTCTAGGCATTACTTTTTTCTGTGTTTCTTAAGATAACAAAGATTCATTTGTTACCTGATACCTATGGCTTTAACATTGTTTATTTTTTCATAGGTACCATGAGTAACATTTCTTTTATTTCTTAGTGGAGATTCTTAGTGGGGATCAATTACAAAATTGTTGGTGCTACGTCCACATTTCATTATCATGGACACTTTCACATGAATGATGACTTACAAGATGCATTAGTACTTTAGTAGCTATATTACAACATGTTGTTTAAACTTTTATAATCATTTGCATAAATGAGTTTAATTTAAAATTTTTGATTGAACTTTTGGTTTGGTGATTATTTTTTAAGGTTATTTTCATTTAAACTGTCTATATGTTGGTATTAATATAAGTTGAAAATTTATGCTCCACCCATTTCTTTCAGTGAACACTAACATTTATGAATTGTTTAAAATAAAACTAAACACATTGAAATTAAACACATTGAGTCCTTCAAAACAGCAAGCTCCTTAACTCTTGCTATCATTTTATTGTAGAAGTAAGATACAGCAGTTTTCTGATCATCATATTTGTACTTTATCTGCATCCTGCTGATCTTCTTCAGTGTGTCATAACTGAGTCCCAAAACATCTTCTTCTGTAGTGAGTGTTTCCACTACACTATCATTATGTACAATTCTAATTCATCTTCTTCAGATATTCTGAGCTCAGACACTTCAGCTATCAGTGTTCCTTTTAGTAGTCCAGCCTCATGCTTCCTTCTCTTGTGTGCCTTTGCATGCAGTTTATCTATCACTTGAATCATATGCACATACAAGCAGAGATCATTCTGGGCTTTTTCATCTGTTAGCTTTGGGAAGAATTTATCATGAAGATATGAAGTGTAGCTGGGATGCAGCATCTTCAGCTCCATTGGATCAAAGATTCTTATTTTGTCTCCCTTCTTCCCATCAACATTTCTCAGCAACACCATCTCTTTATTCTTTTCAACGTATCCCCATTCTGAGATAGGACAAGTGAATTGATTTCCAGTGATGCATTTGATGGTGTGTGAGCTTCTGGTACATCCCACTCTTTTTAGCAGATCATCATCTACAAAGGATGAGACTTCAGCTGTTTTTCTTTTCTGATTTTGTATCATTCTTTTGTGCTCCTTATCATTTCTCTTTGCTTGCGTGAGCACATCATCAGTAAAACTGGTCTTCATACCATTTACAACTGCAGAAAAGTCTCTCCCCCTGAGATGGATTGGATAGTTGAACATTGGGATGCTCTGTAGATCTCTGATATCTTGCTCCGGAAGGCTGAGCATGTTTTCCACATCATGGAAGTATTGAATCCTTCCAGATGTCCTCTTGATTATTGCACAATCCCAGTCTGGATCATATTTCCAGGCCATAATCCTGTTCTCTTCCACAGAACTGGGAGTTGTGATATGATCATACAGCTGTACGAGAGTTGATTTCTTCTCGGTAATCTCTCGAACAGTTGTTCCCAGAGGCCATACTTTTCCGGGGATTACAGCTCTTGGCTCTCTGATTAGTTTTTCTTTTTCCTTGTGCTGATCTTTTGATTCAACAGTTACTGGATCAGCAGCAAGTTTGCTTTGTTCTTTTGGATGAGGAGCAGTGGTTCTGAACTTAACTCCAGTTTCCAGTTCCACTTTCATCACATGCTCCATCATCCTCCGCAGTTCTCCAGAGGTTCTGCCTTTGAGCTCATGCGGTTTGTAGTTGTGCCCCTGTAACCAGCAAGTCATATTATACTTGGTGAGTTTGGCTGTGTCACAGTGGCCCAAATCCTTCTTTATTTTCTCCAATGACTGAAATGTTGTAAAGGCTTCATAATCATAGTCTGGGATTATGAACCTGACAAACTCAAATTCTTTCAGTGCATTGGTCATTTCTGATGTGTTCATCCTCTCAACCATGTCATACGGAAAACCATGGTTGATGAGGGTCATAAACATGCTGGAATCAGGCCTCTCTTCCATAATATCATCGGTTGTTAGAAGGTCATCGGCCTTTCCACCCTTATCATCAGTGGGGGACTCCATTCTTGTTAGCTCCTCCCACTCTTTATCACTTTCTTCTTCTTCGGAGGATACCTTCACAGCAGACACTTCTGCTGAAGGTTTAGGTGCAGGAGATGGAAGTTTTGGTTTCTTTGGAGAGCTTTCATCTTCTGGTTTCTTTTGAGTGGCTCCAAAATATTTTCTTTTTCGGGTGTATGAGATCAGTGGCTTAGTAGCTCTACCCGACTGTTTTACTGGTTCAGCACTTGAGTCCACTTTTGTTTTCAGATCTGAGAGTTTTCTTTTCAGGCTTTCTATCTCTAGATCCTTTTGCTTTATTTGCTCAGCCTGTTCATTTTGCTCTTGTTTTAAAGTAGCCTCCAACTCCCATTTTGTTTGGAACAATGCATCAATAATTTCATTGTTGCATAGTGCATCTTCTCTGAGTCTTTTTAGACTGGCATCCTTCTTCATCAGTTCTTCATCCTTTTATTGAATTACACCGTACAGCTCCAGAATTCTTTGTTTTCGCTTATTGGATTTAAGTACCAACTTGTTGTACTTAGCAACCAGAAAGCTTTTGCTCACAGGAATGTCACTGTCACTTAAGTCATCTTCATGGTACGCAGTGACATCCTGAGCAAATTCTTGAACTTCCCCATGTTCATCAGCAAGTTGTTCATCTTTCAATGAAGGTATTGGCTCGGTATGTGCTGATGAAGGTTGTTCTTCTGTGTGGGTTGGTGAGAAAGGAACAGTGCTGGCTTCAGATAATATTTCTGTGTCTCCTGAGTGTACGGAGTGTACAAACTCAGTTACCTCAACAGGTTCAGTCCCAGCACTTTCCGGTGATTGATGTTTTGGAGATTCTGGTGGTGGTTGTATGGGGGATTGGATTTGTTGTGGAGAGAGTGGTTGAGTATGATGAGATGAAGACTGAGAGGATGATGATGATTGTTGTTGGATAGGAGAGACTGGCTGAGTATCTTTGGTGGTCGATGATGATATTAGTACAGGTGATTGATGGTGGTGAATTGGGGAGATTGGTTGGGTGTTTACGCTTGCTGGTGATTGTGGTTGTTGAGAGGGTGATTGGCTGGATGATTGATGTTGTAGTGGTGGTGTTTGTAGTGGTGATTGTTGTTGGTGTAGTGGTGTTTGCTGTGGAGAGTGAGAAGATTGTGCAGAATCAGCAGATGATTCTGCTTCATCTGCCCATGCCAACTCTTGTGGCAGGTCAGCTTGAGGATCTATAACATGTGCGAACATTGGCATATCCGGACCCTCATACTTTCCACTAAGTTTATTCAACACTGATTTGCTCAGGTGTGCTTGAACAAACACATCGCCAACTCTGTTCAACCCTGGAAGTTCTGAGTTGATCATCAGTTGTAGGAATCTCGGGAACATATACATCTTATCATTCTTCTGCAATTTGACTTGTTCACTCATACAGTTGAAGATGTATTTGGCGTAGTTGTAAGTTCTCCCCTCGAATACCCCAATGATTCCGGATGATATATGCCGAGAAAATCTATCTAGCCCCGACTTCCTGTTCGACATGCATTTCAGGTAGGTGTGACACAAGAATCTGTACGGTTTGCACAGTCTACCCTTCTTGATTTCCCCTTTCTCGTAATCACCATCGTACCCCATGAGATTAAATACCTTTTCAATGTATTCATTCTCGAATACGTCGGGGTGCCCTATTTCTCTATCTCCCAGTTCCAGACATCTTCTTATGGTGCTTTCAGTGATTCGAAGACGCTGATTCAGAATCTCAGCCACTATCACCTCCTCATCATCTTGTTCTTCCACTCGTGCTGAGGTCCAGAATCCGATTATGTGCGCCTGATGGATCACAGGCTCAGCCGTCAAGGCGTAGAAGAGCCTGGATCGTCGGAGATATCTGATGATATCTCGACATCCTTCCGCTGCTGGATCATCAGCGTTCAAGAACGCGCACACATTGTGCTCTTTAGCAAATCTATTTGCCATCTGCAAAGAAAATCAAGTTAGAAACCATACAGTTGAATCGTTTGAATGTCAATAATCGATGAACCAGTTCCGTATTGATGTTTAAGACATGATTTACCTTTGCAGTAACAGTAATCGGTTACTGGATAATGTTGATATTTTGAAATTTTGAAAAAGAGGGAAAATGGGCGATTTTCTAGGTTAATCTGAAAAAGTGCTCTGTAAAAGTGATAAATGAATTTCAAGAGTCAGAAACCTTATTTATAGTCGAACATAATTAACTTCTTTTATTAATTATGTTGGGCTCACATTATGTTGGGCCCACTTCCATTTATTCCTATGTTGGGCCCACTTCCATTTATTCCTTTCCGTATCTCAAGTGTTTAGAATGCACTCTTCCACAGAACATCTGCGGAACCTTGACATCTGCGGATGTCAACATCTGCGGAACCTTAACTTCTGCGGATGTCAACATCTGCGGAACCTTACATCGGATGTAAAAGTTCAAATAATGCATTTGTTTTGTTTTGCTGCTGAATCAGAAATCACATAATACTTCTACGGATGAGAGGTATTACTGTGACTTCTGCGGATGCAGAAATTTCACTGTTACTTCTACGGATGAGAAATATTACTGAAACTTCTGCGGAACTTAAAGTTTGAAAACTTTAAATGTATGATATCTACAGAGTAGGATCAAATGTTGATGTTGGACATTGTTGACTTTATTTGCATGGCAATTAAGTACAGGGAAGCAAGTTTCCTGTATCCTGCATTCAAGTTAGTGCTCAAGTTCCAATTCCTTCAAAGTAATTCAGATCAATTATCAGCTTTTATTGATCAATTATCAGCTTTTATTGTTTTTCATGCATGAACTACTCCCCCTAAATTTGTGATTAATGTGAAACTGTTGCATTCATCATAAATTTAAGTTGTGAACAGGCATGACAGGCATATGACAGTCTAAAGGAGAGTAAGTCAGTTGAGATAACAATTAAACATCTGACAAACAGTTACATGCTTGCATATATATATAGAGGGATCATACTATAATTTGGCTTCTGCTGATGTTGATTAGTTGATTCAACACATACCTGATTGCAAGTATATAGATCCACTTAAATTCAAACATGAGTATTGTATCAACTAGGCATGCGATTTATCATGTTGTGAAGTTTGTTAATCAGTAGCAATCATGAGTCCCACATTCAATTATCATTAGAGTATGTCTTCCGTAGGTGAGGCAAATCACTACAATCCACACTTAATGACTATGTACATTAAGTTATAAGTTCTATCTTGAGACAAATTACTGTCTCATGAATGCTTTGATGTTTAAGATCTTTGACTTGATGTACAATGGATCACACGTGAGTCCTTGTTAGAGCTGAAATATGATCTTCATAGTCACCAGGTCTTTACTTTCTTAAAACAGAGGTGAACTTTAACCCAGGTCTTTGTTTACACAAAACAGAGGGAGAATGAAGATCACACTTATTAATCACAGTCCCAGGTCTTTGTTCACACAAAACAGAGGGAATATGACTTTGCAAAGATAGAATATTATAAAGTATTTACATAGTGTGCTTGTGTAAGTGATTTGATCACATCAGGAGAGAACATACCTTCTTGATTCTCAAATGGAATCCTCACAGACAGTTACCTCATGCTTTTAGTTTGGCATGCTCTTAGCTTTGTTTCCACTCAAGTTGAGCCTACTCACATATCAGTATGATATAAGTCAGATTGAGTTTTTGTTTAATAGCCAAGTATAGTCTACTATCATTTCCCATATATAATGCATGTATAGATGTTCTATCAGACACTTAAGTTATCCTTAACGATTACTCTTCACAAAGTCAATCATATGCTTTTGTTGTTTTATTCTAAGTTAATCATCCCTAAAGATTCTATCAGAAAATTAAATCTAACAGAATCAAATGCTTTAGTAAACAAATCAGCAAGCTGATTGGTTGTGTCTACTTTGACTAACTTGATTAGACCCTTTTCAGAACAATCTCTCAGAAAACGGTATCTAATTTCAATGTGTTTAGTTTTACTATGTTGAACTGGGTTAGCAGTTATAAACATAGCAGCTGAATTATCAATATGAATTGGTGTGTGAAGGAAATTGTAACCATAATCAAGTAATTGGTTTTGCAACCAAAGTACTTGAGAGCAACCTGCTGAAGCAGCTATGTATTCTGCTTCAGCTGTGGATACAGATACATTTGTTTGCTTCTTGCACTGCCATGAAACAAGTCTTGGTCCTAAAAATTGACATCCACCAGTTGTGGATTTTCTGTTGTTGTTGCACCCTCCATAGTCACTATCTGAGTAGGAGTAGAGGCTAAAATCTCCATCTTTGGGATACCAAAGTCCCAATGCAGGTTTGCCTTTCAGATATCTGAAAATTCTCTTCACAGCATTCAGATGTGACTCCTTTGGGTCCGATTGGTACCTGGCACAAACACAAACAGCAAACATGATGTCAGGTCTACTAGCAGTTAAGTACATTAATGAACCGATCATTGATCTATACAATCTTTGATCTACGGATTTGCCAGCAGGGTCAGGCACAATCTTGTCTATTGTTGATGCTGGTGTCTTGCATGAAGTGGAATCAGCAAGATTGTACTTCTTCAAAATTTGATGAATGTACTTCTCTTGATTGATGAAAATGCCATCTGGTTTCTGATGAACTTGTAAGCCAAGAAAGAATGTCAATTCTCCCATGGAGCTCATCTGAAATTCAGATTTCATCAAGTCTTCAAAGCTTTGGCACAGCTTCTTGTTGGTTGATCCAAATATTATGTCATCAACATATATTTGAACTACCAAAAGATCTTGATGTTCATGTTTGAGGAAGAGTGTCTGATCAATTGTTCCTCTCTTGTATCCATTCTTCAGCAGGAATGATGATAGTGTGTCATACCACTTTCTGGGTTCTTGATGAAGACCATACAGAGCTTTATCAAGCTTGTATACTCTATGTGGATAATCAGGGTCTTCAAAACCAGGGGGTTGAGCCACATAGACTTCTTCATCAATTTTCCCATAAAGGAAAGCACACTTCACATCCATCTGATAGACTGTGAACTTCTTGAATGCTGCATAAGCGAGGAAGACTCGTATAGCTTCAATCCTTGCAACTGGTGCAAAGACTTCATCATAGTCTATTCCCTCTTCCTGAGTGTATCCTTGAGCAATGAGTCTGGCCTTGTTTCTCACTATGATACCTCTGTCATCCAACTTGTTCTTGAAAAGCCATCTTGTGCCAATTGGATGTTGACCCGTAGGCAAGTCTACAAGAGTCCACACTTTCTGTTTTCTGAATTGTTGTAACTCTTCTTGCATAGCCTCAATCCAGCTGTTGTCTTTTAGTGCAGCTGTAATGTTTGCAGGAACTGTTTGGGACAAGAAGCAGGTGAACAAACAAATGTTTGCCACACCTCCTTTGCTCCTTGTGGTTCTAGCATGCAAGTCCCCAATGATATTGTCTGTTGGATGAGACTTGTGTACTCTCCTTGTTGAGACAACATCAACTTGAACTGTGGAGTCTAAGTTAGTGAAACCCATTGAAGCAGATGGTGTCAGCTGAGAAGTTGAGTCAATGAAATAATCAAAAGGCTCATGGTCGTCCGGATCAGCTTGTGTTTGATTGGCTGCTTTGTCTTCTTCCGCAGGAAGTTCTACGGAAGCAGCATTTTGTTCTTCCGCAGGAGGTTCTACGGAAGCAGTATTTTGTTCTTCCGCAGTAGGTTCTACGGAAGCAGTATTTTGTTCTTCCGTAGGAGATATATCACCATCCACGGATGAACAATGTTGGTCAGCTGGCAATGGTTGTTGAATGACTACCTCCTGTCCATCTCTAGCATCAGTAGTTGCACCAGAATTTATATCTACGGATGAGGGAACATTTGCTGATGAATTTCCATGTGCTGGGGATGAAGAGTTTGCTTCTCCGGAAGTAGCTTCATGCTACTGACTTGATCTTTGCTGTGGTCCAGGTGACACTTGTGCTCTTGGTGGGTCAGCTGTTAAAGGTACTTCATTCACACTTGGGGGCACAAAGGGATAACATGTATCCGCAGCACCTGCGTTGATCAAATAACCAGAGTTAAATGATTCAGTTAATGCATCTATATCAAATAACCAAGATGATCCTTTTACATTGGTAGTAAACATGGATTCATCAAAAGACACATTGGGAGTCTCTTCAACTATGTTATGTTCTGGAATGTACACCCTATATGATTTAGAAGTGGATGAATATCCAACAAAGAAACCATCATAGGCTTTTTCAGAAAATTTTCCCAATTGTTCTTTAGTATTTAAAACAGACACATGACACCCAAAAGCTCTAAGATATCCTATAAAAGGTTTTCTTTTAAATAAGAGTTCATAAGGTGTTTTATTATGTTCTTTGACTATCAAAGTTCTATTTTGAACATTGCAAGCTGTATTCACAGCTTCTGCCCAGAATGTAATGGGCAACTGAGAATCAGCTAGCATTGTTCTGGCTGCTTCTATCAGTATTCTATTTCGCCTTTCAGCCACTCCATTTTGTTGTGGAGTTCTTGGGGCACTGAATTGTCTAGCTATTCCTTTAGTCCTGCAAAAAGAATCCAAATCAGCATTAACAAATTCAGTTCCATTGTCACTCCTAAAATTTTTACTTTTAAATCAAGTTGATTCTCAATCTTGATCACAAAGTCCATTAATGTTTCAGATGTTTCACTCTTATGTTTTAAGAAAAAGACCCATGTAAATCTAGTGAAATCATCAACTATCACCAAACAATATTGCCTTTTTCCAATGCTCAGCACATTGGTTGGACCAAAGAGATCCATGTGAAGCAATTTGAGTGGTGTAGTGTTAGTGTTGATTATTTTGGATTTATGAGACACTCTGTGTTGTTTTCCTTTATAACACGAAGAACAGTGATTAGAACAATGAAATTCTTTCTTTGGTAATCCAATGACTAAGTTATTTTTCACCAATTTATTCATGTTCTTCATGTTGGAATGGACAAGCCTTCTATGCCACAATTGAGATTCATCTTCGAAAGACTTGGACAACAGGCATGTCTCATGATTTGTGAGTGTGGTGTTGTTCATATCCAAAATATATGTGTTGCCTTTTCTTGATGCTTTAAGAAGTATCCAGTCTGCTGGAACTGTAAACCCTGGCTTAAGAATGTAACAGTTAGTGTTATCAAATAGTGTTAAATAATTTTGATCACAAATTTGGGAAACACTAAGTAAATTATACTGCAAATTTTCACAGTAATTTACTTTTTCAAATGTTAAAACACCGTTAGTTACCATTCCCTCACCAACAATTTTACCTCCCTTCTTATCCCCACCAAATGCCACATAAGAGGCATGTTTATGTTTGAAGTCATGGAGAAGTGCACAGTTGCCTGTCATATGTCTGGAACAACCACTGTCAACATACCACTTGTTGTCAGCTCTCCTTGATTGTTCCTGCACACAAAAAGAAATTAGTTAGTCTTGACAACCCAAGGCTTAATTGTCTTGGATTTGCCAGATGTGTCAACTATAGTTACTCCTTCATGAATTAATCTTGAAGTTTCATTATTAGTTGTTTCTTTTTGATGTGATGGTTGTGAGGATGATTCTGTTGAAGATGAGTTAGGTTTCTGGATGCCTTCATGCTTCTCTGATTCTTTCTTCAAAGTGACTTGTTTTGGTTGGTATTTTAACTTTGAAGGGGATCCTGTAGTTTTGAAAGTTTCTTCATCTTTCAGCTTTGATTGAGACACAGGAGTTCCTTTAGCAAAGTTATCAAAGAAACCATCAGCTGCTTCACTTTGTTTATCTGTCAAATCCACCTTTTTGTGAGGTGTCTTAGACTGTATTGGTGCTTTCTTCTTCAAAGTCTTGTCCGCAGCAGAGGGTCTTTTCTTTGACTTTTGTTGTTCTTTCTGAATCTTTGTCTCTTTGTTACTTTCTGAGGCTTGAGAATCTGATTCAGATGATGTATCATGTGACTTCTTTTTGCTCTTTTTCTTGTTCTTCTTATTAAAATAACATTCCTGAGTGGAATGGTTATTTTTGTCACATATGGCACAGTGTTTGTTGAAGAAACAATCATCAGTCATGTGATTGTTCATATTGCAAATGGAACAATAGCTGCTGAAATAGCATTCATCAGTATTGTGATTCTTCATATCACACCATTTGCAATATTTTTCTGAATTTTCTTCAGATTCAGCCTTCTTTTTATTGTTCTTTTTCTCATTCGCTGAAGCTTCAGTTGATTTCTTCTTGTTTTTGTTTGGAGCATCATCAGCTGTTGCTTGTTTGCCTTTTGCTGCCATTTGTTGCTTCATATTTTCCCTTTTCTTTGCATGTGTGTGAGGCTCTCTTTTTACCTCGCCCGCAGGATCAGCTTCTCTTTTCCTTTGCTTTTCTGCGGATTCAGTGATTTTTGTCTTCCGCAGATGATCTACGGACTTGGCAGTTTTTGCTTTCCGCAGATGTTCTACGAATTCCTCATTCTTTTTCCGCAGGTGTTCTACGGATTCTTCAGTTGGTGCTTTCTGAGGATTCTTGTTTGATTGTTTCTTGCCTTTATCAGAAGATGACAAAGGTGCTTTTGTGCTTGATCCGCAGCTATCAATCTTGTGAAGATTCAGTTCTTGTAATCCTTCATTAAGTTCAACAATCCTCTTGCAAATAGTATTCAGCATGTTCCGTTGCTTTGGCGGGTACTGCAACTTTGATTCTTCAAGGACTCGCGGAAGACCAGTTTCAACTTGAACATTCTTACCAATGTTCAGTTGATCAGTATCATGTTCATCAGAATCATCCAGGTCATCATAGTTATCAAAATCTGATTCATTATGTTTAATTGATTCTGATTCAGTAGATTCAGTTTCACTCATCTCAGTTTTATTGTTGTTTGTTTGACTATCTTTGATGTCAATTTTGGTGCTTTGCACAAAATGATTTGACAAATTGTTAGTCATTGTTTCAGGTAAAGGTGTGTAGTTATCATTAATAGGTGGTGCAACAGCATTATAACCCAACCCGGACCTGTTCTTTGATTCAATATGAGAATTTAGCAACTTCTCATATTGCTGAGATGATAGTTGAAACTTCTGAAGTTTCACTTCAGTGGATGCATGATCAGCCATGGATTTTGTTAAGGAAGTGGTCGGATGCTCAACTTGGGCTTTTAGACTGTAGTTTTCAGAAACATATTTTTCTAAATCCTTTTGCAAAGAACTTATTTTGATTTGATATAGTTTTTGTTCTCTTAAATGTGATTCATTTAAAACCATAGTTTCTTTTACTTTATCAGCCAATTGTTGAGCATGGACTCTATATCTCTCAACTTCCTCAACACATGTTGATGAACATAACCTGTCTTTTACCTCTCTGGCCATAGGAGGAACTTTGTTTTCCATATGCGCCATCAGTGCTTGATTCTCCTCTATTACTTCCTTCTCATATAGACTCCAGTCACATGTTCCATCCTGAAGTATGATCAGCCCTGTCTCCTTAGAGTTGCTTGGTCCTGCTGATGTATTTGTGGCTGGTGGGGATGGGAGCTGAGGTTGTCTATGCACAGATCTTTGTGAGGTTGGTTGCTGATTCTGATAGTGTTGTTGCTGATGATTTTGTTGCTGCTGCTGCTGATACTGTGGAGTTGATTGTTGATTGCATTCTCTAGAAAAATGACCATAGAGATTGCACTTGTAACATCTGACTTTAGACTTATCAATTCCAATCTTCGATGTTTTGCTTGCTGCTGCCAGATTTTTATTTCTTCGAAGATATTGCTTGGCTCTGTAAGCAATCATCGCCATCTGCCATTGTAGATCCATCTCTTCCACTACATCAGGAGGGAGTTCCTCCAAGTCTTGCTGACAGATGTTAGCTGATGTAAGGGAACTTCCAAGATATGCTTGGAAGCTAGAACTAAAAGCTGCAAAGGCTGCTTTTTGTTCTTCAGAATCCAATATCACAGTTATTGGTTCTGAGTTTGCTGTTGCTGATATCTCTCTTTTCTCTGTAGATTTAGCCTTTTCCTTTTGATTTTTACTTTGAGAAGATTTCTTAGTGGGTTTGGACGCATAAAAGCTTACTTCCTCTTCATCATCACTCAAAGCACAAGAGTTATCACCTTCATTATTAGAAATGAATGCACTTCCAGCATTCTTGGTTTCCTTGAAGTGATAAGGTGAGACATGAGTTCTCACACTCTTGTTTCTTGTTTGTTCATCCAGTTCAAGTGCTTCAACCTTGGCAACCAAAGTATCTAGACCAGTTGTCTTGAGATCTATGGTGTTCTTGAACATGGAGACTGTTTGCTTCCAACTTTCAGGTAAAGTGTGGAGCATCTTCTTGTTCAGTTCCTCAGTAGTATATTTTAACTCCAAGATGTTCATCTCAGTAACAAGTTGCATAAATCTATGGAGTTGCTGAGGAATTGACTCACCCTCAATATGATGAAAAGTTTCATATTGTGATCTAAGGGCGTCTTTCCTTATGCTTCTGATCTCATCACTCCCTTCACAGAGAGTGTGAAGTATCTTCCACAGGGAATTTGCTGTTTTATAGTTCTCGCACCTGATCAAGATTTCTTCAGGCAAAGCCATACTAAGCAAGCTGTATGCTTTAATATCGACTTTGACCTTCTTGACATCATCAGGTGGCAAGTCCTTAGTGCTGATTGGCTGATTTTTGTCATTATAATCCGGCCCAAGAGTGGGTGGAATATAAGGACCTTGTGTGATGGACTCCCACAAGTCAGAATCTGTGTAGTTCACATGATTCCTGAACTTGATCTTCCAGGATTTAAAATCAGCTTTTGTTTCTAACTTTGGTGGTTGATAAGATCCTCCTCCAAAAGTACTCATGTTTAATGCAAACGAATGAATAAAAACTTAAAAGCGAAAATTGACAGATCTATCAGAGACGCAAATCTAGTATTCAATTGATTTGAATATAGATCTAAATCAAACAAGCAATGAGAGAGTGCTTGCTGAAAAATCAGTCGTTGATTGAATTGTTCGAAAATCAATTAAACAATTTTAATACTGATAGATCAATTGATCTAAATCAATGAGCACCAATGGCTCTGATACCACCTGTGAATCCAAGGATCGCAATTCAGGAATTACCAGTATTAAAATAAATCAATTTAATGATCGCGGAATTATCACTAATTGACGTTTAATTATTTTTAATGATTAATGATGAACACAACCACAGAAACACAATGAATACGAAATCAATAATAATTCAAATGTATTTCATTAACTATACTGTAATGATTACAAAAGAATAATAATGAATGACTATGAACAATCGAATTCTGTGAAACGAATAATGTTTGATGTTGATGTGACGGCGGCTAGAGTTGCACAATGAACTCTTGACAGCCGTAATATTGATTGATTGTGTTCCCCAAGATGTGAAACCTAGGACTCATATTTATAGATGATTTGAGTCGGTTAAGGAAACACCGGATCTCTCGGGATTTGTTATTGATCATGTTGACTTGTTTGACTTCTTGGAGTTTGTAATTGCACAAGTATAATGTTCTTCCGCAGCAATCTTCTCGTCCACAGAACATTTTTTCTTCCGTAGATGATTTAGTCTTCCGTAGCAAAGTTGTTCTTCCGTAGGAAATTCTTCTTCCGTAGGAAATTCTTCTTCCGTAGGAGTCTTCACTTTATGGTACTTGATCATCTGCAGAAACATTGTACTTGGTCATTTGTAAGATATCTACGGATTAACAAATTGTTCATCCGTAGATGTTTCCTACACAGTCAATTCCATGAATCCATCCAAGTATATTGTTTTTCCCTGTTAAGTCACAAATCAACACACATATATATGGGGTTATCCTATAGATTCAAATCACATATATATATATTTTGACTGTTACAAATATTAATTACAAGACTTGATTTTCAAGTACTAAGCCTATACAAAATTGATCTAGCCTTATACAATCTAGACCTAACAATTTGTTACCTGATACCTATGGCTTTAACATTGTTTATTTTTTCATAGGTACCATTTCTTAGTGGAGATTCTTAGTGGGGATCAATTACAAAATTGTTGGTGCTACGTCCACATTTCATTATCATGGACACTTTCACATGAATGATGACTTACAAGATGCATTAGTACTTTAGTAGCTATATTACAACATGTTGTTTAAACTTTTATAATCATTTGCATAAATGAGTTTAATTTAAAATTTTTGATTGAATTTTTGGTTTGGTGATTATTTTTTAAGGTTATTTTCATTTAAACTGTCTATATGTTGGTATTAATATAAGTTGAAAATTTATGCTCCACCCATTTCTTTCGGTGAACACTAACATTTATGAATTGTTTAAAATAAAAAATTTATAAAGCTATACAATGTTCCCCTATTTAATCATATCTACTTTCAGGAAATATCTTCGAATGGGAGGAAGCATATCAAAATGGCTCATTCTTCTTGCTGCATGCTTGTGTTCATAACCCTACTGGAGTTTATCCTACAATTGGATAATGGAAAGAAATATCTTACCAGTTTAAGGCTGGTACTTTTAATACTATTACTTTTGTGTATTTAAGTTGTTAGCTTTTTAATGTTAATGTTTTCAGCTCAAAGGTCATTTTGCTTTCTTTGACACTACCTATCAAGGCTTTGCAAATGGTGATCCAAAAAGAGATGGTAAAATCCATTAGGATTTTTCTTAAAGATGATCATTTGAAGCTATGCTAAATGGAGATCTAATTCTATTTAGTGTTATGGACTATTGAATTTCTATATAAATATTATAGTATAGAGGTGACGATTTTAATTGACTTGCTTATAAATGGGTAATATATTTTTTTGTTTGTAATATGTTGAAATAAATAAATAAAATCTCATAGGGACTACTTATGCAAGTATATAATATTTAAAATGCAAGTTCCACTTTGATGGATTTTTTATATGGTGTATTAAAGTTGTTTTGTGGTAGAGCGTTAGTAGACATATAGATTAAACCTATAGTAGAATGTTGATCTTTTTAGTTTGTCATTGGCTAAATTAAAAAAAATACAAGGTATGACAAGAATGCATTGTAGAGAAAAAATTAAACAGAATAGAGATAAGATTAAAAAATAAATAGATTAATATTTAAACACATAGTAATTCAAGTATACTAACGTGTTTATCTGTATATTATTGCATCAAAAACTAAGCTTCATCTACATATTGAAAAGCTAATTTTGTCATTTGATACCAATACATAAAATGTGTTGGTTGTAAATTTTGGTTATCATTTAAGGAAAAACATAAGTTACAAATTTAAAAAAAGCCTAACAAGCTTAATAAAGAGAACCTTTTGAGTTTTGTGTTATATTTGACTTGACAATCAGCAGAGTCACTGAATATTCCTTTTATAAATTTAATGTGGATTGTTTATCAAATAATTGTTCACGCAATTCTTAGAGAATGTATAATTGTGTTAAAAAAAGCAACTCTTATAATTGTCCTTTTAGTGTATGTTACATATTATTGACTAACTTTTATGGATTTTTTTCGAATATGTTACGAATTATTCTTGAGGGATAGTTATAACATTAAAATACTCTGCCATTCAAGCATGCTTTGAGGTATTATATTTCTTTTTTTATTTATAAATTTCTATTTTTTTCAAACTAGTGTTACCTATATGATTTTATTTTACACATTTATCATAGATTTACGAGTGTAGTTTGGGCTTGTGGAGATAGGTCCATGGTGTAGTTTGAGCTCAAGGTATGTATGCTTCTAAAGTGTCATACTTTCTTTGTTGTATTATGTTTCTAAAGTGTCATACTTTCTTTGTTGTATTGCATACATAGTACTCTTCTTTTACTATGTGTGTAGCTTATGTATGCTTCTGAAGTGTCATAGTTTCTTTGTTGTATTGCGTACATAGTACTCTTCTTTTTCTTTGTGTGTGGCTTACTCAACCTAGATAAGGTGGATGCTAGAATTTCTTTGTCGAGTTGAGATACTTTTGTTGTAATCTTAGAAGTTAAATGTATTTTATTTTGTGAATTGTTAATCCTTTTTATCTACTACACATCCAATTTACATGAACCCAATCAACATCATCACCAAGTCTATGGGTTCTGACATCAATTTACATCGTCAAGGTTTTGTTTATTTCTAAAGTCTTGATCGAATTTTAGTGTGTTTTGTATCTATCGATAATATTCACTAATTTTAATCATTTAGTTGTTATTTTGTTGGTTGGCTAAAAGTTGTCGGATACCTTACTTTGATGTTCTTTTAGTGTATTTGGTTATTTTTTACTCATAAGCTAATGAGTTGTACATTAATCTTAAACGAATACATTTTTGTTTAAAATGAAAAAAAAAAAAAATAGTCACGCCATTATGATATTAAAATACCCGGTCACCGGACGGGTTAAAACTAGTTAATAGAGATGCTAGAAGGTTTGCTTATGTGTAGTATAATATATCTACATACAATATACATATACATACATACATACATTGGAGACATTATATAAAGGGAGAATAGGGTGTTTAATTCAATTTCTCTTTATGAGACAGGATAGATATATACAAGTGTGTGTGTTTTCGAGAGAGAAAGTAGAGAGAGAGAGAGAGAGAGAGAGAGAATGGAGGAGCAACTAAACCAATCAACACTAACTCATCTCCTTCAACACACATTGAGAAGCTTTTGCATCCATGAAAACTCACAATGGGTTTATGCTGTTTTTTGGAGGATCTTGCCTAGAAACTACCCTCCACCCAAGTACTAATGTTTTCTCTTCATTTTTTTTAATATTTCTTTTGTTTTAGTAATTAAAATCAATACAAAATTATGCAAATGTATTTCTATGTCTCTCATGTTGTAATTATCCTAATTAATTAATTATAGATGGGATACTCAAGGAGGAGCATATGATAGGTCAAGAGGCAACAGAAGAAATTGGTAACATTTAATAGCTTAATCCAACTTATTGTCATATAATTTTTATTACAATTATTAATTTCATTTATATAAATTCTTAATAATGACCTATTTAGCTTTCCTCTTCAAGTAAATAACTATTTTTATTTTTTTTGTAAATTGATAAATTAATAGGATATTGGCATGGGAGGATGGTTTCTGTAATTTTGCAGCCTCAACCGCCGGAGATACAAACTCCGGTGACTCTCCGGCATATGCAAACCAACAATATTATGGCCTTCAACCGAAGCTTTTCTTTAAGATGTCTCATGAAATTTACAATTATGGTGAAGGGTATTTTCGGGATTTACCATAATAAGTTTATTACCAAACAATCTTCATGTGTTCTATATATCAAGTAACTATATTTGTGTGCATGCTAATTACTTGTAATTATTATGGGGTGCGTAATAAAACTAATGATTAAATCCAAAAGGTTTAACTGGTTCAATTTAGTGGTAGAACAATAACTTCTTATTAGATCTTGTCTATCATTTTTTTTTCCCTGATAACTATATGTGTATAATTACTGGCTCAGGCACATACTTTTCTTTTATTTATAAAAAAACTTAGATTTTATAACAAAAATCCGACAGAATTCTAGTGAATAGGGGTTAGCGGACACCTGACCCCTTGGTTCCGCACTTCAATCCCTGATTCAACCGACTGGTCCAGTCTCATATGTTTTCACATGTTTTGTCTAGTTCACAGACAATAATTGTAGGTTTAGATGTGCTCAATCTATTTGCTAGTAATCGAATCAAGAACGTGGTTCTGGTTTAACCGTCGAGGCCGATCTGGTTTGATTTTCATAACACGGATTAGAATATCTTCATTGGTGTTATTTAATTATTTTTTATTGTTATTTTTTCAGATTAATTGGAAAAGTTGCAGCAGATCAAAGTCATAAGTGGATTTTCAAAGAGCCAACTGATCAAGAAATTAATTTCTTGTCTACTTGGAATAACTCAGCAGACTCGGTTAGTAAAACTCTAGTACTTTTTTTTAATAAAATGCTTGATGAATATTCATTAAATTGTTTGTGATCAAAGTATATATATTGATCATAAAATCACTCTTTAATTTATTCATAATCAAACAGTTTTACACACATTTTGAATGCTTAAAAATACTGTAAATCAGTGATGATTGAACTTTGTAATAACCTATTCTATATACAGCTTTTTAATTAAATTATAAAAATGCTTGAGAAGTGCATTAGATTAGTAAGCTATTTTTAACTTACAAGCTTTCTAATTAAACACAACATTTACAATTTGGTTTGAAGCTATTATCAAGTTTTCAGTAAAAGTATTAATTCCCATTAGTGATTTGTATGTAGAATAGTTTTAAGCACGTTTTAAGATTGCAAATAGTTATCATTTCATTTAAACATTTATGGGGAAACTGGCCTGGACATTCTAAATATTTTAACAAATGCCTAACAACAGTTCCTTAAATTTTGTGAGATTATACACTTTAGTAAAGAATATTTAAAAACGAAAAAATCATTAGAAAAAAACTAAAAACTTCAAGGTTATGATTTTTACTTAACATGAGACACATGAAGAAGCGCTCACGAAGACATACGACACACATGAAAAAGCGCTCACGAATACATACGCAACAAGGTTTGCGTATGCAAAGAAGTGAATTTTTAACTAATTTGTCCCCTAAAACATATTATCACTTTGCTTGTGGTTGTGTGTTCTTGTAATATATTTTAATTTGTGAATATTTTTATAATGTCGAGCACATATATAATTTTTTAAATACAGAATACAATTTGTTTGCTGCACTTAGCAACCAAAAGCCTCATTTTTCAGTTGATATCATAATCTTAATAAAGAACTCATTTGGACATTTCTTTTATCTTCTATTTGCTTAAACAACAGCATCCAAGGACATGGGAGGCTCAATTTCAAGCTGGTATAAAGGTACATGTACAATGTGCACAATGTACAACACTTATATTAATTTTTTTTTAATATTATAGTTATATCTAATTAAATAACTTTAATCAATGTTTATTATCAGACTATTGCTTTGGTTGCGGTTAAAGAAGGTGTCATTCAACTAGGATCCATTAACCAGGTTCACTCTCCATTAGTTGATATTAAAAATTAAGGAGATGGTTGACTTTGACCTTTTGAAAGTAAAAAATGTGAATATTGTTAGAAAATCCTATGTGTGACACAAAATAATTGATCACAAATGGAATCTAATTACATTAACAAGTACTAGAATTAAGTAAATGTTGATGCTTGTTGGATAATTTATTAGGTTTCAATACAATAATAAACATATATATAAGCAATTCCAATCACTTTATTAATACTATGCATATTTTTGTGACACTAATTCTTGGTTTTGCCATTGGTGTCAAAAGGTGATTGAAGATTTAAGCTATGTTATGATGCTAAGAAAGAAACTGAGCTACATAGAGAGCATCCCAGGGGTGTTATTACCACATCCTTCATCCTCATTGTATCCTTATAAATCAGAAGAATACAACATGCCCGAGGCATGGCCTTTACAGGATGACCACAACAACAGAAACTTATTAACAGTTTACAATCAACCAGTTGACATAACTCCTTCGATGAGCAGCCTTGAGGCTCTCCTATCGAAACTCCCTTCAGTCATACCGGTTTCTTCATCACCAGTGGAAGCTCCACCGTATGGTGAGGCGGCACCGCCACATTTTGTGGCTGTGTCACCGGAGAAGGAATTGGTGGAGAAGGAAGATGTGGAGATTAAAGAAATAGGAGAGTGTAGTAGTTCTATGTCTTCTTATGACCATCATCACCAACATTTTCAACATCATGATTTAAATGTAAGTAGTTGCATGACCAATAATAGGTATTAATTGATGAGGAAAAATAACTTAAGTTAACAATAAGAGTTAAAGTATTCATATATTAGTGTGTCTTTTTTTTCTTTTATATTTATGTATATATTTGTGTCTATAAATACATAATCGTACAACAAGTAACCCATTTAAATTAAAAAAACTCAAGTGCATATAAATATACGTACATGTTGTTTAACTATATGGCAAATAATTTGGCTATATAACCACATAACCGTCTCGTTTTCTCCCTCACCGTGTTTGATTGGAATTTTACTTACAAGTGCTTATGTTATTCCGTAATTCTCTACTAAATTTTATTGTGAATGCCCCCTACAACTCAATACAAACAAATGTACCTATTGTTTACAAGTTAATAATTTCAAATTATGCAAGTCCAAAATAACATACTATCAAATCAAAACTATCAATATACTAAGGAAAATCAAAACTTATTCAAGTAGCGATTGAGCTACTATACCTACTATTCGAACTCTGTTCGAATGTTTATACAAGTCAAGTAGCCCACTAAATCAACTCGAGAGAAATTATGAGCGTTTTTCATCGAGCTAACGGTGAATTATGTTGGATGAAAATGAAACTGATAGTTTGGAAAGGAAGCTAGTAACTCAAGCATATAAAATATGATAAATTTTATCTTAAGTTATCTAAAAATTTTTATTGCAAGATTCATCTTTAAATTTATCCTTTTTGTCTTTGCCAATATTGATCTAGTAAGATTTAATATCATCCATGTGTGTTTCGATTTAATGCTACATATATAAGTATTCAAAGTATTGGCCACGTGGCATATTTTTATTGGACGGTAGTAAACCAAGCAACCACAGTCTGCCATATGACAGGTTGTTGGTTTTATTTCTTTTTAGTCACATTTTTAGCTTTATGTTAAATACATTTTGGTTTCAGGTTTAACAAAATACAATGAGTTTGATCAAACCTAAAACATTTTTGTTGGCTACCATATGTTAGTAGAGCACAAAAATCTGGTTCCAAACCTGATCCGACTATCCTATCCGGTACCGCTTCTGGTACCTACATGGTAGAGAGTGGAACCGATCCTAACCCGAAAAAACCACCGGTTCCAAACCAAGTACGGTTAGTCTTGAACCAATAGTTTTAATATTTAAACCAGAATCAAACCAGTCAAAAACTGTTGAAACCAAGATCCAGGTCAAAAGGCCGACCAAAAACCATCAACAATTCGAACCAAATCAGAGTCAATTTTATCTCAAACCGGTTTTGACTTGAGACCTGTACCTATAGGAACAGGTTTGAAACCGGTTTTGACTTGAAACCTGTACCTACAGGAACAGGTTTGAAACCAGAACCGAAACTAGAAAAAAAATCGATTTGTGCACTCTACATGTCTACCAAAATGTGGGGGAAAGACCGCGTACATCTTCCCTTAAATGGGACGGACCCTCCCTGGACCCTGCGAAAACGCGGGAGCTCTTTGCAGCACCAGATACGCCTACATGTCTACCAAAAGTTATGTGAACAGGCTTAAAGCCTATGTAATCCAGATCCAAGAATCCAACCATATCCTTGAATCCCAGCCCATTTTGGTAGGGGGAAAAAGATATTGTTTGTAGCCCATAAAGGTAAGTGACTAAATGTAAATGTAAAACCCATTGTTATATAACTATTTAAATTAATTATTTTATGATTCAATACGATATATAAATATTGGAACTAATTTTGTGAGCGTTAGTTAATGACAAAAGTACGAGTTAAAATCTAATTAGTTAAGTCAAAGAGAGAATTTTAACAAATTCTTAGAAGTTACAAATATGTACTTCAGTTTAAAATAATTCGCATATAGTAGTACTTAATTATTATAGATCTTATAATTTTATTCAAAGTCAATCCATCACCACGTTTAATTAATCTTAGCTTTCATCTAAACTTTATTAATTAACTAAATTGTAACAGCCGACCACCTAATACCACCAATATTGTCCGTTATGTCCACGAGCAGCTCACGAATTTATTTTTGGTTGCTCGGGTGAAAACTTCACAAGGAGGTCACTCATCCCTGAATTGCTGTCACCTGAGCACCCTTAACTGTGGAGTTCTGCTCTCATCCACAGGCAATGCGCCCAAAACGTGTTGGTGATATTAGAGACCATACATTCCTTATGAACCAGGAATCTTTCAAGTCCACGGCCGATGTGAGATTTATGTAGGGTGTCACATAAATGATTTTAAAAGGTGTTTTTTTGTATTTTTTTCTTTTATTATGTAAGTAACATTTTTATACTATTTCACTAAATAATTACTATATATTTGATTTTAGATCTTAGTCAAAAACTTATAGGCCGTGACAGAAAATTTTAGAAGAAAAACCCGTCACAACATGCGGAGGTTATTTCTAGTTTTTATTAAAACTTATTTTAAGTACTTGATAAGTTAGTTAATACTAACACTAGACTATTGGAGACTGAAAATGTGTTTTTTAAAAATAAATTATTTACTGTTAAATAATAAAAAACTAGATATTAAAACCCGCGCGTTGCCGCGGGTCTATTTTTGGTTTGAGGTGTGTTTTTTAAAATTGTGATTATCGTGTTGACGCAGCTAAAAAAGGTATCAGTAAACACAAACACACCTTAATGCAAAAAAAACTTTAAAAGTAACGAAAAGTTCGTACCATAAAAATAAAAATAGAAAATAAAAAATATCTTTTTACTAAAAAATACAGATCTCATTAAGTATATATCAAATTTTAAACAAATAATTTAATTTTAATGTTGTATTTAATAATTAATATAGTTAATTTTTAATAATATTTTCATTCTCAAAATTATTCTTTTATTCATACATGGACTCCATTAAACATTCAATTACATTTAAAAGAATTTTGAGGTCCATTGACCATCATTATTACCACCACCACCCAAAAACCCATTTCCATATCTCAGTCATCTTCACCACAACAACATCAACACCACCTCCATCGTGACTGTCGCAGCCATCGCAGCACCACCAACACCGCACCCATCGCACCACCACCACGACCACCACACCAATCGCACCACCACCACCATCGCAACCATCGTAGCACCACCAGTAACGCAACCATCGCCGCTCCACCACCACCGCAACCATCGCTGCTCCACCACCACCGCAACCATCGCCCGCTACACCACCACCGCAACCATCGCCCGCTCCACCACCACCGCGTGAGCCGTGTAATAGGCGACCATTTCGCTCGGTTCGGGGGCACTCGAGGCAGCAGCACCACCATCACCGCGACCATCGTAGCACCACCACCACCGCAACCATCGCAACACCACCACCGCAACCACCGCAGCAGCAGCACCACCGCAACAACACCACACCGCAACCACCGCAGCAGCACCACCACCGCAGCTTGTAAATCTGTGCTTTTGAAAGTTGTGTTGTACATTGTGCTTTTGAACTTGTGCTTGTTTTGAAACTTGTACCATGTGCATCATTTTTGGTACGGTGGTTTTTTAAAAATAAATTATTTACTGTTAAATAATAAAAAACTAGATATTAAAACCCGCGCGTTGCCGCGGGTCTATTTTTGGTTTGAGGTGTGTTTTTTAAAATTGTGATTATCGTGTTGACGCAGCTAAAAAAGGTATCAGTAAACACAAACACACCTTAATGCAAAAAAACTTTAAAAGTAACGAAAAGTTCGTACCATAAAAATAAAAAATAGAAAATAAAAAATATCTTTTTACTAAAAAATACAGATCTCATTAAGTATATATCAAATTTTAAACAAATAATTTAATTTTAATGTTGTATTTAATAATTAATATAGTTAATTTTTAATAATATTTTCATTCTCAAAATTATTCTTTTATTAATACATGGACTCCATTAAACATTCAATTACATTTAAAAGAATTTTGAGGTCCATTGACCATCATTATTACCACCACCACCCAAAAACCCATTTCCATATCTCAGTCATCTTCACCACAACAACATCAACACCACCTCCATCGTGACTGTCGCAGCCATCGCAGCACCACCAACACCGCACCCATCGCACCACCACCACGACCACCACACCAATCGCACCACCACCACCATCGCAACCATCGTAGCACCACCAGTAACGCAACCATCGCCGCTCCACCACCACCGCAACCATCGCTACTCCACCACCACCGCAACCATCGCCCGCTACACCACCACCGCAACCATCGCCCGCTCCACCACCACCGCGTGAGCCGTGTAATAGGCGACCATTTCGCTCGGTTCGGGGGCACTCGAGGCAGCAGCACCACCATCACCGCGACCATCGTAGCACCACCACCACCGCAACCATCGCAACACCACCACCGCAACCACCGCAGCAGCAGCACCACCGCAACAACACCACACCGCAACCACCGCAGCAGCACCACCACCGCAGCTTGTAAATCTGTGCTTTTGAAAGTTGTGTTGTACATTGTGCTTTTGAACTTGTGCTTGTTTTGAAACTTGTACCATGTGCATCACTTTTGGTACGGTGGCACTGTAGCCACCGACCAAAGTCTTTAATATATATATATAATATAATATAATATATAATTACACAACTACAAGTAACAAATATGGATGTAGGGTATAACATTTATGTTGCTCTCATATTTCTGGTTCTGATATTTATGTTGTCTTCGTCACAAGTATCTTGTATCCTATACGAATTGAGAATTGATACTTGACTTTTTAGTTAGAATAGTAATTGAGCTTAGTTAACGCAACCGATATGTATTTATTTGGGACAAATATATCAAGCCTAAAGCACAATCACTTAGAATCATGAAACACAAACATAACATATTTAACTTATATATTTATACGAGTTAAACGAGTTCATGGTCTATACACAGGTTGGACGGTTGTAAATGAGTTGACGGGTCATATATGATTAATAAAATTGTAAATTCGTTAAGCATGTCAAAAGTAAGTTTGTGGGCAGTAACAAGCGAGCTAACTTGTCATATACGACTCAACGACTTCAATTAAAATGGTTGAGCGCTCGACCTATTTAAATTAACAACTTAAGTAGATTTAACGGAAAACTACTTGTTTATTAAACAAATTAGATGTTACAACCCAAAACCTAATTATTTCAGTTTAATAATCAAATAATTAGAGTAAAGTTAATAACCAGAATAGATATAAAGCTAACTAATTCAACTTAAAATACAATGATATGTTCTTTGGAAATGACAACTTAGATATCTTTTTACCTACACTCTTAAACTACACTAATTTTCTTATCAATAAGAAATTTAACTCTGGTCTTGTCACATTATGCAAAAGCCTCTCCTACTCAGCCTTGCAAGAATAGCAAAAATCATTAATTAAATAAGCAAAATTATGAATGCTTCAAGTGAGGATCTCAAGAAACTAACTTTTACTAAATTGGCTAATTTGACTTTAACCAAGATTTCAACAAAAACCCAATGTTTTTAAAACCGGACCGGAAAGCGAACCGGACGGCCTAGAGGTTCACTGGTCGGACCGGTCGGACCGGATTACGAATCGGATGCCGTCATAAATATTTAAAAAAATATAAAAAAATTCCAAATATTTATAACCCTAAACCCTTTGTCTTCCCTTTCCAACCCTAAACCCACCCTTTGTCTTCCCTAACCCTAAACCCTTTGTGCATATCATGACCGTAGGTACCACATATCTTTGATTTGATATCATCTCTAACCCTAAACCCTTTGTCTTCCCTTTCCAAAACTCCACTTCCCAACCTGTTCTCCGGCAGAAGAGACGCCATCACCGTTGTTTGCCCACAACCACTCTCGCAATCATTTTCCCGATCTTCTCTTCGTTGTTGGCCGTTAGGCATCTCTAACCCTAAATCGTTGTTCGCCGTCGTCTTCTGCTTCTCGATCTTCTCTTCGCTGGTGTTCTCTCCACAACCACTCTCACAATCATTTTCCCTCCCATAAAATTTCAACCTAATTCCATTTGATTTCAGTTTCATACAACCTTTAAACCCTAGATCTTCCTTTGAAATTATCGATTTGATCCCAACGGTTCTCTTGGAAAGGTGTTAACAAAGATTTAGCAAGATCTTCAACAACGGTTCAACATCTATCATTTGAGGAAGAAGATCGATTCTCAAAAGCAGTCGATAACTGTTCAACCCGGTTCGCCGGTTCCGGTCAGACCGGTCGACCGCCCGAACCGGCCGGTTCTGATGAAAACGGCCCAAAACCACCGAACCGAACCGGCAACATCACCGCAACCATCGCTGCTCCACCACCACCGCAACCATCGCCCGCTACACCACCACCGCAACCATCGCCCGCTCCACCACCACCGCGTGAGCCGTGTAATAGGCGACCATTTCGCTCGGTTCGGGGGCACTCGAGGCAGCAGCACCACCATCACCGCGACCATCGTAGCACCACCACCACCGCAACCATCGCAACACCACCACCGCAACCACCGCAGCAGCAGCACCACCGCAACAACACCACACCGCAACCACCGCAGCAGCACCACCACCGCAGCTTGTAAATCTGTGCTTTTGAAAGTTGTGTTGTACATTGTGCTTTTGAACTTGTGCTTGTTTTGAAACTTGTACCATGTGCATCATTTTTGGTACGGTGGTTTTTAAAAATAAATTATTTACTGTTAAATAATAAAAAACTAGATATTAAAACCCGCGCGTTGCCGCGGGTCTATTTTTGGTTTGAGGTGTGTTTTTTAAAATTGTGATTATCGTGTTGACGCAGCTAAAAAAGGTATCAGTAAACACAAACACACCTTAATGCAAAAAAAACTTTAAAAGTAACGAAAAGTTCGTACCATAAAAATA
This sequence comes from Flaveria linearis, assembly GCA_024085815.1. NCBI lineage: Eukaryota > Viridiplantae > Streptophyta > Magnoliopsida > Asterales > Asteraceae > Flaveria > Flaveria linearis. The sequence continues at coordinate 1,424,085 of CM044008.1, forward strand.
AAAAATAGAAAATAAAAAATATCTTTTTACTAAAAATACAGATCTCATTAAGTATATATCAAATTTTAAACAAATAATTTAATTTTAATGTTGTATTTAATAATCAATATAGTTAATTTTTAATAATATTTTCATTCTCAAAATTATTCTTTTATTCATATATGGACTCCATTAAACATTCAATTACATTTAAAAGAATTTTGAGGTCCATTGACCATCATTATTACCACCACCACCCAAAAACCCATTTCCATATCTCAGTCATCTTCACCACAACAACATCAACACCACCTCCATCGTGACTGTCGCAGCCATCGCAGCACCACCAACACCGCACCCATCGCACCACCACCACGACCACCACACCAATCGCACCACCACCACCATCGCAACCATCGTAGCACCACCAGTAACGCAACCATCGCCGCTCCACCACCACCGCAACCATCGCTGCTCCACCACCACCGCAACCATCGCCCGCTACACCACCACCGCAACCATCGCCCGCTCCACCACCACCGCGTGAGCCGTGTAATAGGCGACCATTTCACTCGGTTCGGGGGCACTCGAGGCAGCAGCACCACCATCACCGCGACCATCGTAGCACCACCACCACCGCAACCATCGCAACACCACCACCGCAACCACCGCAGCAGCAGCACCACCGCAACAACACCACACCGCAACCACCGCAACAGCACCACCACCGCAGCTTGTAAATCTGTGCTTTTGAAAGTTGTGTTGTACATTGTGCTTTTGAACTTGTGCTTGTTTTGAAACTTGTACCATGTGCATCACTTTTGGTACGGTGGCACTGTAGCCACCGACCAAAGTCTTTAATATATATATATAATATAATATAATATATAATTACACAACTACAAGTAACAAATATGGATGTAGGGTATAACATTTATGTTGCTCTCATATTTCTGGTTCTGATATTTATGTTGTCTTCGTCACAAGTATCTTGTATCCTATACGAATTGAGAATTGATACTCGACTTTTTAGTTAGAATAGTAATTGAGCTTAGTTAACGCAACCGATATGTATTATTTGGGACAAATATATCAAGCCTAAAGCACAATCACTTAGAATCATGAAACACAAACATAACATATTTAACTTATATATTTATACGAGTTAAACGAGTTCATGGTCTATACACAGGTTGGACGGTTGTAAATGAGTTGACGGGTCATATATGATTAATAAAATTGTAAATTCGTTAAGCATGTCAAAAGTAAGTTTGTGGGCAGTAACAAGCGAGCTAACTTGTCATATACGACTCAACGACTTCAATTAAAATGGTTGAGCGCTCGACCTATTTAAATTAACAACTTAAGTAGATTTAACGGAAAACTACTTGTTTATTAAACAAATTAGATGTTACAACCCAAAACCTAATTATTTCAGTTTAATAATCAAATAATTAGAGTAAAGTTAATAACCAGAATAGATATAAAGCTAACTAATTCAACTTAAAATACAATGATATGTTCTTTGGAAATGACAACTTAGATATCTTTTTACCTACACTCTTAAACTACACTAATTTTCTTATCAATAAGAAATTTAACTCTGGTCTTGTCACATTATGCAAAAGCCTCTCCTACTCAGCCTTGCAAGAATAGCAAAAATCATTAATTAAATAAGCAAAATTATGAATGCTTCAAGTGAGGATCTCAAGAAACTAACTTTTACTAAATTGGCTAATTTGACTTTAACCAAGATTTCAACAAAAACCCAATGTTTTTAAAACCGGACCGGAAAGCGAACCGGACGGCCTAGAGGTTCACTGGTCGGACCGGTCGGACCGGATTACGAATCGGATGCCGTCATAAATATTTAAAAAAATATAAAAAAATTCCAAATATTTATAACCCTAAACCCTTTGTCTTCCCTTTCCAACCCTAAACCCACCCTTTGTCTTCCCTAACCCTAAACCCTTTGTGCATATCATGACCGTAGGTACCACATATCTTTGATTTGATATCATCTCTAACCCTAAACCCTTTGTCTTCCCTTTCCAAAACTCCACTTCCCAACCTGTTCTCCGGCAGAAGAGACGCCATCACCGTTGTTTGCCCACAACCACTCTCGCAATCATTTTCCCGATCTTCTCTTCGTTGTTGGCCGTTAGGCATCTCTAACCCTAAATCGTTGTTCGCCGTCGTCTTCTGCTTCTCGATCTTCTCTTCGCTGGTGTTCTCTCCACAACCACTCTCACAATCATTTTCCCTCCCATAAAATTTCAACCTAATTCCATTTGATTTCAGTTTCATACAACCTTTAAACCCTAGATCTTCCTTTGAAATTATCGATTTGATCCCAACGGTTCTCTTGGAAAGGTGTTAACAAAGATTTAGCAAGATCTTCAACAACGGTTCAACATCTATCATTTGAGGAAGAAGATCGATTCTCAAAAGCAGTCGATAACTGTTCAACCCGGTTCGCCGGTTCCGGTCAGACCGGTCGACCGCCCGAACCGGCCGGTTCTGATGAAAACGGCCCAAAACCACCGAACCGAACCGGCAACATCACCGGTTCCCGGTCGAACCGGTCGGACCGGCCGTTCCGGTCCGGTTTCGAAATCATTGCAAAAACCCTATTGGGCCCTCTGCATTCAAGAGAAGCCAGCTCTTTTGGTGAGTGAAATACACACAAAGAAAACACAGTACCTTAAACAATAGTACCCTTTTCAAAGTAAATTACAGATATACCCTTGCTTTCACCCTACCATTATACCAAAACACACTACACTATAAAAGCCCATTTCAGACCTCCATCAACACATGAACACATCTCTCTGTAAATTCACCACCATAGGTCCATAACAATCGATTCAACTCATCAAGAGAAGCATCAAACGAGTGTTTGCCCCTTTGAATTAGCAGATATTAATTTAATCTGATATTCCGAGGTGGGTATCCTTAAATCTTGAATCTTTCTGAACCTTTTCTGTACTTTTTCTTGAATCATGGTTTTTCTTGAATCAAGATCTGAATTTTATTGCATTTTGTTAGCTAGATTCAATTGGATTTCTTGTAATTACAACTTATAGCTGTTTTTGTTGATTGTCTATTGATTTCATGAGTTGGGTTTGGATCACAGATTATAATAATTAAATAAAAAAACCTTTTTTTCCACCTCTTTACAGTCCACACCTTTTGAAATTACACCAATTTTGATGGTTCTTGAAGCTGTTCATATCTGCTAAAATGCGCCTTCTTTCATCTCTTCCACCCCCTCCTTCCCCTCTTGTTAACCCCCCTCCAACAAATCTAAAAACTAATTCAACTGTGCTTTTTGCTAGAAACATTGTAATTGTGATAGCAATTATGTTTTTTATATGTGGTTTACTTCATTTACTTGTGAGGTATTTGATTAAGAAGAAAAGGCTGTTATCTTTATCTTCAAATTCCCATTTTCAATCTTCAAGATTTCAAGAAAGTGGTATTGAAGATGGTTATGGTGATGGTGATGCATATCAGAGACAATTACAACAGCTTTTTAATCTACATGATTCTGGTTTAGATCAAGCTCTCATTGATGCACTCCCAGTGTTTTCTTACAAAGAGTTAATGGGATTAAAAGAGCCCTTTGATTGTGCTGTTTGCCTATGTGAATTTACACAAAAGGACAATTTGAGATTATTACCTTTATGCAGTCATGCTTTCCATATGCATTGTATTGACACTTGGTTGCTATCAAATTCAACATGTCCTTTATGTAGAGGAACACTTTTCACACCTGGTTTTTCTGTTGAAAATCCAGTTTTTGAGTTTAGTTCTGCAAGGGAAGAGGATGATGACAGTCAAGGGCAATTTGGTAATTTCAAGCATTCCGAGGGTAGTATTTGTAATGAAAAGAGGGTGTATTCTGTTAGACTTGGGAAATTTAGAGCAACAAATGGTGGCAAAAGGGAAGAAAAAGAAGTGGGAGAAACAAGTAATAGCAATTTCGATGCAAGAAGATGTTATTCAATGGGATCTTATGAATATGTTGTAAGAGATTCAGATTTAAAAGTGGAATTTGTTCCTAACAGGGGTGATAGTAGCAGGGGTAGTTTTGGTATTAAAGATAAAGGGCATACTTCAATTGATGGTGGTAGTGATGGGAAGAAGATTAGCAACAGAAGCAAAGGTGAGAGCTTCTCAGTTTCAAAGATTTGGCTTTGGTCAAAGAAAGATCAGAGTCATCAAAAAGGTCAAATTCACTCTATTGCACCAAATAGATAATTCATCTGTTGATGTTAGTTTTCCTTTCATAGCTGCAAATAATAGTCATAGTTGACCATTTTCAAAAGTTAATAGTTCTTATGAGGTTCTTGATTCATCTTCTTTTATTTTCATTAGTTGAGTGGAGATTTATGTGAATGATTCTTCTTTTCTTTACATGATTCACTTTACTAAAGTTTGCAGCATGTATTCATAACTTTGCCCTTTTATCTAGTATTTTTGTGTTTTTAATTGTGAAATAACATGGTTGGTGTATATTCTTGAATCTTGATCTTTCACTCTATTTGTTCTCTTAGTATGGATATCTTTAGAAACAATTACGGGTGGTAATTTCAGCACATTTTTGTATAAACAGGTCAGTTAGTTTATTTCTAATGGGCCAAAAAGATAAAATAAAAATTTAACTTGAAAGCAAAAGGTCAATCTAGGTTAAAAGCGCCAGAAAGTCGTCAAATGTGTATTTTTTATGCATAAAACATCATAAATCATATTACTCAAATAACTAAACTATTATTAAAACAATGTAATTTTATAAACATATTTGATGATGCTTATTTTTAGAGAAATTGAATTTGTGGACAAAAGTGTTACGGTCAACCTAATCGACCCTATCATGTATGGAATTTTACCTGTTTCGACCTATTACCTACCATGTCTTATAACTTATCCATCTATTTAGCCAACTCTATAAACTGAATGTTTAAAGTTAGTGAGCAACCACAAGCAGACCTAAGGCTCCGTGAGGAGATGATACTTAATATTCTTGCAGAATTTATAGCCGGACAATTAAAAAATAGAGTTTCGTTTCGCAAAGCAATGAAAAAGGCTATAGAATTAATTGAACAAGCAGATACAAAAGGAATTCAAGTACAATTTGCAGGACATATCGACGGAAAAGAAATTGTGCGTGTTGAATGGATCAGAGAGGGTAGGGTAACTTTGGCTTACTAGTGTGATTGTTAGTAGGCCTTAAAAAATTCAAGCTTTAGCCGAACTTGTGTAATTTAATTATTTTGTCCTAAAATTCTAAAAAGATAATAATACGATTAAATGTAGTTGCTTTTATTGATTTCATTTTTTACCAACCTGTGTTTGATCTGGGTACAAAAATTTCAAGATCCATCATCTAATATAAGTATAAAATGGGGTTCAAGATAGAATTAACCAGAATTTTGGTGATTTTAAACCACACTAGTCCTATTCATGTCTATGAAAAATGTAACTATAAAATGGGGTTCAAGATAGAATTAATTAGAATTTTAGTGGTATAAACCAAACCAGTCTTAGGGGTTGTTTGGCAGCATCTTAACAGCCTCTTAATGGTTCAGATGTCTAAATGGTTCAGCACTTAATGGTTAAGACTGTTTGTTTCGTGAGCAAATGTCTAAATGATTTAGACATTTTCCTCTGAATGGTTAAGCATTATATTAATGCTGAATGGTTAAGAGGTCTAATTCTGAATGGTTTAGACTTCTTATCTGAATTGGTCAGACATTTTCCTTTAAATAGTTAAGTGATATACTAGCTCTTAATGGTTCAGACCTCTTAATGGTTCAGCACTTAATGGTTCAGACCTCTTATTGGTTCAGCACTTAATCACTCAGAAGTTGCCAAACAACCCCTTATTCATGTCTTTGGAAATAACATGATATATGCTCCAAGAGTTATTGTTGGTATACATTATTCTGATTTTTAATTTTTTATTATTATTTTGTTTTCGAGTGAGTGTGCAATTATGAAGTGGGATCCATGAAAAGGGGAGAGTGAGGGGTATATGATGAGAGGTATTTGATGATTTAACACAAGGGTTGACAAACATTTCATGCCTACATGACTTGTGAAGTTGTGGGTCATAAAATATGACATCAAATAATTTCTTTAGCCACTATCTTCTGTTTTGTCCCTTGTATGAAATAATTTCGTTAATGGTTTCCTTCTATTTTACCCTTGTGTGACAGAACCATGTCCGGACTTATATTTCAGACCACTAACTTTAATAATGATGATGACAATGATGATGACGACGATGAGTGAGACGATAAAAACATTCAAACAAATATTATAATTTATGGAAGAACCAATAAATTGTTGAAAATTTGAAGTTTTATAAAAAGATATTTTTAGCATTCTTTTTTTCCAGCTTGTTGTATTATTTTATTCAGTTATAACTATTAAGCAAGATCTTTAGGCCAAATCTACCTTGGGGTCTAAAAGCATAAGTTAAACTTGGGGCTCATTTTTTTTTGAAAAACATAGCTAGCAACCCTTCTCTTTGATCTCTATTTGGACCAATAATGATAGATTATAAGTTATAGTTTGTATACTTAAAAATTTATATCTATATGTGTGTATAAATGATTAAGTATAAATATATAAATGAAAATATTTAAAAATAAATTAAAGTACTCAAGTTTGAGCAAAAGATGTCCATTTATGGGAAGTATTTAAAATTAATCTTCACTATTTAGTCAGGGATGTTTGTTTTATAGATGAAAGACTTAAAAAAACGACTCATGTTTAATCTTTAGATTATCTTTTTTTTATATTAAATTCATGTACTTCTATAATATTAGTTTGATATAATGTGAATCAGTCAGTTCGGTATGTTTTTTTACCTCTCACATGTTATGTTAGATGATTTAATATGAATGAATAGGTTACCTAGATTTAACTTTTGAGGGTATTAAATCATAATTTTTTTTATGTTTAAACACTAGTTTCAACAACAGTACATGTGAAAGATGTTGGAGAAACTAATCTGGTTAATAACAAAGGAATTTATTTAGTAAACAAAAGTCTTGATCCTTCTCCCAAGAAGAATCAACTTGTTACATAATTGATAGACTCATAGACATGTAGAGAGAAAGAAAGCAACCCTTTATATTAAACTAATAAAAGGACACAATATATTCTCACTCTCATAGTCTCATGTTTACAAAAACTGCAATATTGTATAACACTTAATACTACATTAATACTATATTGTAATATAAATGAACTATTCTATCAAGTAAATACAATAAATTATTAAGATATGTTAGCAAAAAGATTATTTAATCATCATACTTGTTTTTTGTTTTATAGTATCCGTTAGAGTTTTGCCAATACCATTTCCTATGACACACATAGTATTGTTTTTATATACAATTAAATATAACAATTGGTTTTTAACAAAACCGCAACTAAAATGTTAAATCATTTTTGAATATTATTTTGTTCATCATACACTAAGAGCATTCACAACCCATGCCTTATAATTATGTGAGTGTGAGTCTTAAATTATATGGATAGTTTTGAGTGGTTGTGAGTGGAGGAGAGAGAAAATGTTACTGTTCATCTGTAAATTTAAGGATTCACTGTTTAACCCTTAGAGCATTCACATCCCATTCCTTATCTTTATCCATATAATTACACTAAAAATCACTACTTCTTCTCTCTCCTTTCAATTAAATAATATATTTTTATACCTTTTTCATTACCTTTTCTCTCTCCTTCACTCACAACCACTTTCAAAAATATTAAAAAATTTATAAGGATTGTACAGTGATTCTTCAAATATACCAATCCACAATAACATTTTCTCTCTCCTTCACTCACAACCACTCAAAATCATTCCATATAATATACCAAACACACTCACATAAATATAAGGCATGGGTTGTGAATGCTCTTATAAATTTTTTAATATTTTTGAAAGTGGTTGTGAGTGAAGGAGAGAAAAGGTAATGAAAAAGGTATAAAAATATATTATTTAATTGAAAGAAGAGAGAAGAAGTAGTGATTTTTAGTGTAATTATATAGATAAAGATAAAAAATGAAATGTGAATGCTCCAAGAGCACTACTTATTCTTGTCTCCCTCTTCTAATTATTGCTTGCACAAAACAACGTTTGCTCATATTTGATGTGCACTGTTTTAAACTCTTTATTTTCTTCTTAAAGTGAAGATTATAACATATTGATGACTCATGAATGATTGCTCTAGAAACATGGTTTATGATTAATGTGAAGAAAATTGTGGTGAAGAAATTGGTCATTAATATTGATACATAAAGCTAACCACAAACTAAAATATGTTATTGTTTTAGTTTTGGTTTCGGCTTCGATCAGCTAGTAAAACCAAACGCTACCTAAATGCTAAAACACATCCCAAAAATAAAAATGAGGCAATCTTTATCTTCCTACTCTAATAAAAAGGTAAATAAGAGCACACTTATCAGCACCATATTAATTTTCATCAAACTTTTCCCGCTTCTATCTCTTATTAAATAACTACATTAATAACTAATATTATTTATTTATTTTTATATTATAATTAGTTTTTTAATAAATTAAGAAAGAGATCTTTTTAATAATGTTATTTCTATAGAAATGTTTTTTTATTTAAAAAATTTCTAAAAAATAAACTATTTTTACGTAATATTTTAAAATTCGTTTTTCACAGGTAAAATTTTATAAAAAAATAACAAAAATAAGGAGTTATGGTACGGACATTTTTAATAATGAAAATTTTTTAAAACGTTATTTTAAAACAATATGTTTAATTTATCTTTGAAGAAAACAAAAAAAATTAAAAAATTGTTATTGTTTTATTACTTATAGTTATTACTCATACGTAATTCTAATGATATAATGTATTATTATATCGTTTTATAAATAATACTTTTTGTTCTATTTAATATTTTATTTGTTCAACCCGTGTAATACACGGGTTTATTAAAGCTAGTATTATAATAAAAGAGTAATTTAAAGTGACACGTGGCAGCACCACAATCATCCTCATCAAAATTTTCCCGCCTCTCTCTCATCTTAAATATTTACCTTAGTTACTAATAATATATTTAACATTCTTTATATTTAATAAATTAAAAAAGAGATCTATTTATTAATGTTATTTCTAAATAAACAATTTTATATAAAATAATAAATTTTTCTAAAACAAAAAACTTTTTTAAAAATACGAAATATTTTAAAAGTGGTATTTTAAAAATTCAATTTTTTAAAACCAAAAATAATTAATTTGGGAGATATAATAAGAAAAATTATAAAAATGACATTTTTATATGGTTTGTTTTAAAACAAAATGTTAATTTTTTTTGGAAAAAAATCTAAAAACAAAATTTTAAAAAGTTGATATCACTGTTTTATAAGTTATAGTCATTTCTTATACGTAATTTCAGTCATATCATATTTTATAATTAATAAATTTTATTATATTAATATTTTATTTATTCAAACCGTGTAATACACGGGTTTACTAAAGCTAGTCATATATAAACCTTTAAAAGCTTGTATACCTAACTAAATAAACTAATATAAAAAATATCTATAAAACCATTTAAAGTTTAATATTCACTCATTTAGTTAAATACAAAATCTTTAATCTGATTATTGTATTTTTTTTTCCTATTACAATTACAAGAGCATATATTTGTTCATAATGTACAAAAACCACTTTCCAAACGACTATAGCTTATAACTCCAAATTACATGGGTAAAAGAGAAAATAAATAAAAAAGAACAACAATAGAACCAAAAATTGCACAAAAAGCACCAGTTCATGTATGGTCTTCACAAGTCACGGGGGAAATTACTGATTTGCCCTTCCTCCAACATATCTTTGTTATTCAACTTGTAGCTTATACGAATACGCATGATAAGTGATTTCTAGTGAAAACAAAGTATAAAATTATAAATCATGTGAAATGAAGAAAAATGAAAGCAAAAACTTAATCATGCGGGCCAAGCCTTGTTAGCCCGTCAAGACTGATTCGCTAAAAACTCAAACTGAGACAAGGTTAAACAAACTCAAGCACGAGCTCAAGTCAAATTAAAACTCTTTAAATAAACTAGCTTGAGCATTTGCTTCATATAACGAGTCGCGAGACTACACGAGCCACTTGTTTATGTACAAATAATAAAATATATTTTTAATATATTAAATTTATAATTAGATAATAATTGTTATTACATACAATTATGATGAAAATACTAAATAAATATATTTTACATTATATGTATAGAAAACTCAAAGCTAGAGCTCTCGATATAGAGCTCTAATCAAGCTTGAGTAATCTTAATTAAACAAACCTAGCTTGAGCGTAGGCTAGCTCGGGCTAGATACACCCTTAAAAAAATAAACAGTGATATCGTATGCAATTTCATGTGGTTTACAACTCACACTAAGGAATTCCCCAAAATTACCTATGGTCATTTTTATGTGGTTCCACAACTCACACCAAGGCATTCCCCAAAGTTACCTATAACTAAAGGCAAGTTCAACATGTTTACTTAAAATGTGTCCATTGTTAAGTTGTGGGCTCCTACCCATCTCGGGTGGGCCCGGTATTAACCAAAGACAGAATTAGGAGATTAAGGGACGACCTCCCTAAAGTCCAGTTTGCTATTTTAGGCAAAGAGTGTTAACCCTAATTGTCAAGTTAGTATAAATATATCTCTTGTACTTGTAAACATTTAACACCTCAATAAAAGAAAACCCTAGTTGCCCCAAGTGGACGTAGGTTACACACCGTAACCGAACCACTATAAATCTCGTGTCTCGTTTATTGCTTTTGATTATTGTTCTTGTGATTGTGTTCGTGTGTATGAGCTCTCTTTAATCCTAACAACTGGTATCAGAGCCAGGTTCAGGCTCTTGTTTACTGTTAAAATCTTCCCCCTATTAAATTTTTTTGGAAGATTCCGTACACACGAACTAGGGTTCCGCCGCCGTTCAGTACAACCGCCGTCAACAACCGCCGCCGCCGTCACTGCCTAACCCCGATTAAGGTTAAGCCGCCGTCCCCGCCACCGCCGTATTAGGTTTCCAGCGCCGTCGCTGCCGGAAATCCTCTCTGCAGCCGCCGGAAACAGCCGTTGCTACTGTTCCGGATTTTGGTGTTGTATGGTACTGACTCGATTGTTGAGCACTTAGTTTGGAATAATGGTTGATGACGGGAGAAAAAAATTGATAAATTTGATGGACATGATTTTGGGTTTTGAAAGATGCAAATTGAGGATCTACTGTGTCAAAAGGATATGATGGCAGCTTTGGATGAGGATAAACCGGCAGATATGACTGATAAAGATTGGAAGACTTTGGACAGGAAAGCAATTGTTGTTATCAGACTCTCACTGGCAAAAAATGTTGCGTTCAACATTGTGAAGGAAACTACTACTCATGGTTTGATGAAAGCCTTATCGAATATGTACGAGAAGCCGTCTGGATCTAATAAGGTATTTCTAATCAGACAGTTAGTTAACACCAGATTGAAAGAGGGTGGTTCAGTTGCCTCTCATATCAATGATTTCAAGACCATTATTTCTCGCTTGTTATCTGTTGAGATCAAGTTTGATGATGACGTTTTAGCTTTGTTTTCGTTGCCTGAAAGTTGGTCAAGAACATTTACTGCACTTAGTAGTTCATGTGGTACTACTAAACTTACTTTTGAAGGGGTCCGTGATTTGATTTTAGGGAATACATTAGAAGGAGAAATTCTGGTAAATCATCCAGTTCTCTGCTGAGTACTGAAGGAAGAGGTAGGGGAAAAGAAAGGGGTAGTAGTAGGGGTCGTTCAAAGTCTAGAAGAAGAAGTCAGTCAAAGCCTAGGAAAGACATCCAGTGTTGGAACTGCAAAGAACATGGGCATTTCAGAAGCCAATGCCCTAAACCATCTGCTTCTAAAGACAAAAAGGAAGTTAATCTGGCTGAAGATAATTCAAATGATGTTCTTATCTGCTGTGTTGAAGATTCTACAGAGTCATGGGTCATGGATTCAGGAGCATCATTTTATGCTACATCTAGTACGAAGTCGATGAAGAATCTACGAACAGGTAACTTTGGTAAAGTTCATTTAGCTAATGATCATGCTCTTGATATCATAGGGATGGGGGACGTTGTGTTGAAGACTCCATTAGGCACCACATGGACCTTGAAAGATGTTCAGGTCATTCCAAGTCTCAGAAAGAAGTTAATTTCTATTGGGCAGTTGGATAGTGAAGAATATGATGTCATGTTTGGTGGGGGACAATGGAAGGTCGTGAAAGGAAATCTTGTGATTGCCAGAGGTACAAAGAGGGGCACATTGTACATGGTTGAAGTTCCTGTAGATGGGGTAAATGCAATGACCAGTGGCCTGAGTAAATCTAATATGTGGCACCAACGACTCGGTAACATGAGTAAAAAAGGTATGAAAATGCTCGTTTCTAGTGGAAAGCTTCCAGAGTTATAGAAGGTCGAATCTGAATTTTGTGAGCCGTGTGTATTCGGGAAAAAGAAGAAGGTGTCTTTTGTGAAGACAGGAAAGCCACCGAAAGCTCAGAAATTGGAGCTTATTCACACGGATGTTTTCGGACCTACTCTAGTTGCTTCTTTGGGAGGTGCTTACTATTATGTCATTTTCATAGACGATTCGACACGTAAGGTATGGGTCTATTTTCTTAAAAATAAATCTGAAGTTTTTAATGTATTTAAGAAATGAAAAACTGCTGTTGAATTGAAAACTGATTTGAAGGTGAAATGCTTGAAGTCAGACAACGGAGGTGAATACACCAGCAAAGAGTTCCAGAACTATTGTGCAGAGAACGGTATTCGAATGATTTATACAGTCCCGGGCACTCCTCAACAAAATGGAGTCGCAGAACGTATGAACAGAACATTGAATGAAAGAGCCAGAAGTATGAGAATCAATTCAGGGCTTCCAAAGATGTTCTGGGCAGATGCAATTAATACTGCTGCCTATTTAATTAATCGGGGACCATATGTTCCGTTGGGTTTCAAGATACCAGAAGAAGAGTGGAAAGGTGAAGCAGTTAAATTTGGGCATTTGAAAGTATTCAGGTGCAGTGCTTATGATCTAGTGAAAGATGGTGACAAGCTTGATGCTAAAGCCAAGAAGTACACTTTCATTAGTTATGGGTTTGACAGTATGGGCTACAGGCTTTGGGGCTCTGAAAGTAGAAAATTAGTCGGAAGTAAGCATGCTACTTTTAATGAGGCTGAGTTATACAAAGATAGAAACACAACCACTTCAGAGGTTCAGAAAGAGCAAGTTGAATTTGATGTTGATGCTCAGAAACAACCAGATCCAGATCCAGTTAATGAACCAGAGACGGAAACTGAAGATGATACAGTTCCTGAGTTTGAAGATGGTGGTATGGGTGGAGATGAAGAGGCAGTGGAAGCTTCTGATAGTGGGAGTTCAGATTCTGAAGATGGACAGGATCCACAGACTCCAGACCAATCTCATTGGGTCAGGAGATCCACCAGAGTTTCTAAGCAGCCTACCCGGTACAATCCGTCGGTTAATTATCTTCTTTTAACTGAGGATGGTGAACCAGAAAGTTACTCAGAAGCAGTTGAGTTGAAAGATTCGATTCAGTGGGAGCATGCAATGCAGGATGAGATGAACTCTTTGATGAAGAATAATACATGGGTCTTAACTAAGCTTCCGCCGGATAAAAGAGTTCTACAGAATAAATGGCTCTACAGAGTTAAGGAAGATCACAATGGTAACAAACGATACAAAGCAAGATTGGTCGCTAAAGGGTTTCAACAGAAACACGGGGTTGACTACAGTGAGATATTTGCTCCTGTGGTTAAGATGACTACAATTAGATTGGTGCTTAGTATAGTTGCAGCAGAGAAGTTACATTTGGAGCAGTTAGATGTGAAGACTGCGTTTTTGCATGGTGATCTTGATAAGACTATTTATATGGCACAACCAGAGGGTTTTCAGGTTAAAGAAAAATAAAACTTGGTGTGTAAGCTACAGAAAAGTTTGTATGGTTTAAAACAGGCGCCCAGACAGTGGTATTTGAAGTTTGATGGCTTTATGGGCAGAAACGGGTATAGGAGATGTGAGATGGATCACTGTTGCTACCTCAAGAAGTTCAAAAGTTCCTATATCATTCTTCTCCTTTATGTTGATGATATGCTGATAGCAGGTTCAGATATTGCAGAGATTAACAAGTTGAAGAAACAGTTGTCTGTAGAGTTTGAAATGAAAGATTTGGGTCCAGCTAAGAAGATACTTGGTATGAGCATCACCAGATATCACAAGAATGGTTCTCTAATTTTGTCTCAGGAGAAGTACATTCAGAAGATATTAGAGAAGTTCCATATGAATGATGAGAAGACTACTACTCGAAGTACACCATTGGCTAGTCATATTAAGTTTTCTAAAGATCAGTCTCCAAAGACAGAGAAAGACAAGACCGAGATGGCGAAGGTTCCTTATGCATTAGCTGTGGGCAGTCTTATGTATGCAATGGTATGCACAAGGCCCGATATTGCTCACGCAGTGGGAGTTGTCAGCAGGTGTATGTCTAATCCGGGGAGAGAACACTGGGAAGCAGTTAAGTGTCTGCTTAGATATTTGAAGGGTACTTCAAAGATGGCATTATGTTTCAAGGGTAGAGATGCAATTCTCAAAGGTTATTCAGATGCTGATTTGGGTGGATGTAATGAGACTTACAAGAGTACTACAGGGTATGTGTTCTCTATGGGTGATACAACAATTTGTTGGATGTCTAGGCTCCAAAAGAGCGTGGCCCTTTCTGCTATAGAGGCTGAGTACATGGCAGCTGCTGAGGCTAGTAAAGAGCTCGTTTGGTTGAAGAATTTTCTAGGTGAGTTAGGCAGAAAACAGACAAAGTATTCGTTGTACTGTGATAATGAAAGTGCTGTTAAACTAGCAAAGAATCCCTCTCATCATGGGAAGATGTCTCGAAGCCCAAGTGGGAGATTGTTAAGCTGTGGGCTCCGACCCATCTCAGGTGGGCCCGGTATTAACCAAAGACAGAATTAGGAGATTAAGGGACGACCGCCCTAAAGCCCAGTTTGCTAGTTTAGGCAAAGAGTGTTAACCCTAATTGAATAGTTAGTATAAATAAATCTCTTGTACTTGTAAACATTTAACACCTCAATAAAAGAAAACCCTAATTGCCCCAAGTGGACGTAGGTTACACACTGTAACCGAACCACTATAAATCTCGTGTCTCGTTTATTGCTTTTGATTATTATTCTTGTGATTGTGTTCGTGTGTTTGAGCTCTTTGATCCTAACATCCATTAGGGCTATAACTTATATTCAGTTGGTCAAATAACAAATTAAAAATAAGAATTGAAATTAAAAGAAAAAAGATAGAAAGAGGTTGAAAGTTGTGAAGGGTATTCTATGCTTACAACCTCCTAAAACGTTTTAAGATTTTATTATTATTAATATCACAATTTTAGTAACCATATTTAATAAAATAATTATTTAAAAAACAAAAAGGAATAAAAACAAATTTTAGCGGTTAAATCGCCCTGATCTGTTTTCAACATTCAACTATTATGAAGTAGCTTTGGCCATTTAACACCTAGTTTTTACCAGTGATGAGAGAAAAGACGAGGAAGTGATCTAGATCCTATTTATTGGCAGGTCTCATGAGTTACTGGTAATAAATTCTCATGGACACCCAAAGCAGAAGAAAATAATATAAAGACGGACCACGTATGTCCAAAAAGGGATATTTCATAATTTGTAGAACATAAAGCAGGAGTATCATATTATATGTTTTGAAAAAGATCGGATGATAAAATGCAGCCTTTAAAAAAAAAACGAGGAAGAGTAGTGAATACCTTGCCATGTTGATTGTTGGTAACTCGTAATTTTTGTGTTATTGACCCGTTACCACTTCCAGGAAGAGTGTTACCGCTAGCAGGCTCTAAATGCAACTGAAGGAACTGTGGATTGAAAAATACATCATATATAAATACAAGTTGAGATGCGCTTAACTTCCGAAAATACACGTAAGTAGAGGTGGTAAGTTCATATTAACGAAAGTTTAGTCGATTTGGGTTATGTATTATCACAAAAGGGTAAGACCAAAAGAAATGGGTCAATGCCAGGCGCCAGCTAAAGTGTGCCTTTTCTGCATAAAACCTCCTAATCATTCTATTCAAAAAACTTAGAATTTTGTTAAGATACACACACTTTGTAATCATATTTGACAGATTTATTTATTAAAAAAGTTAAAAATTTGGACAAAAAATGTTTCAAGTCAACCCAACCTGCCCGCCCATTTGCCAATTCAACATGTCAATACTGTCCCAAACAAATACAACATTCCTTAATTCACAAATTAACATCCAGAACTTTGATAGCATTGATTTAACCAGTTTCCTTGATTTTATTAGTATTGAGGGACAATTTAGATGATTGACCAATACTCAAATACTTCTACTAAAGTATACGCACAACCAAATGTTGTGAGGGAGAGAGTAGTGGAGTACTCTAAGTGAATTTCGTAAATTGACAAAATACCCCTAACATTAAAGTTTTTGTCACACCTAGAATTATAAGATCACAAAAAAGCGCTAAAGTATAAGTTTTCCTCACATCTAGAGATGTAAATTGACAATATAACAAACTACCCTCAGCGTTTAAGTTTTCGTCACATTCGCATCAAATGCCAAACATGTCCATGACTCCTCCACTCAAGTATGTTTTGACAGTCCATATATATTTGATTCTTTTGATAGATTCAGGGTCGATTTTTTTGTCAATTTGCAAGCTATAGTTATGTACTACACTTCTACAAATGGGCGTCAAAAAAAAGAACACAGGAGCTCTTATGACAATTTCTTTTTAGTTTATGGTTAGGAAGTAGAAACACTTGTAAAAAAAACTAATAATATCCGAAAAGCCAATTAAAATCTGAATCTAACATTGAGTTAAGCTAATATGTAGCTTTACCCCACAAAAAAGGTTAAAATCATGTGAATAAACATATATTCCCCTTACCTTTGGCACTGCTGCCTGGAAGATGAAATCGGTATAGATGTCAGAGGACTTATTTGTAAATGTTGCCTCAATTTGAGTTACTTGTGGGCTTCCGCGTTGCTTAGAAAAATTGAAAATTAAGCTCAATGAATTGCTCTCAAATGCAACCAATGGTGGATAAGCAGGACCGTCATCTTCTGGTCACGAAATTAATGGTTAAAATTTACCAAATGATTTAAAAAAGAGCTCCTGAACCCAACTTGAGTTAAACATTAAGTGGAATCTTTTTGGTTGGACAGAATGGAATGACAAAGGAATGGAACAAGTCATTATGTGTTGTCATGTTTGGTTGACCTGTAGGAATGGAATTGCCATTCAAGTATATTGTTTTGTATGTCACACATAAGAAATGAAATAAGTTGGGAGACAGATAAAAATGTACTTGAATTAAATTTTGTTAACATTACGAGATACTTAAATAACAATTTAATGGTTTCATATTGAATGTAAATATGTGTATATATTTTAGTCATGCAAAATTTAATAAGAGCAAGATTTGAAAAACCAATGGCTTTTGAAGTATGCGTGACCAAGTCCGTGAACTTTATTTTTCCATTATGTGTGACCAGGTCCATGAACTTCATTCCATCCCATTAACAACAGCCATAATTCAGCAAATAGGAGGAATGGTTCATTTTATTCCTTTCTGTCAAACAAATATTTTTCTCATTTCGTTGTAACAGTTAACTCCATTCCAACCCCCATTACTGCAAACCTAACACATCATAATACTTACTAGGCACTGTAGGGATAGGACCGAATCCATCTAACAGGCCCATAATGGATGATGCAGATGTGCTTTGTGCGGAGGTCGCCATAGGTGATGAAAGGTTATTTAAAGCATTAACTGAAGTTTTATTAGCATCTTGACTTATCGATAATATATCAGCTGAAGACCCGTTTTGAGCAGGTGGTGACCCGGTTGACAATAAATCCAGCAGAACATCAGTCCCATTTTTCTGTGGCTGACTTGTACCTGAAATGATACAAGTAAACATAATAATTATTATAATACTAAAAAGTTAATAAATTATCCAGCTTTCAAATAGAACAAATGCATAATAATAAAGGATGTGCGTCGTGCTTAACATTAGCTCCCGCTTTGTGCAGGGCAGCGGAGGGGCGGATCGCTTTGCAATCTGATGGACAGAGCCTTACTCTACACTTTATGCAGGAGGCTGTTTCTCACTGCTTGAACCCACGACCTCGATCCAAGGCCCACCCACATTAATTCGTAAATGATAAAAACCTCAAAAATATTCCTATTCAAAAACTTAAATTATTGTTGACATGCATAATGTTGTAATCATATTTCCCTAAATTAGAAAAAAACTGTTTCCTTGCCCCGTACTAAACTGTTCCAACCAGTAACCTAAATTACCCCACTTTTACCCAAAATCTTTCTCTTCAAAAGATTAGATTACTGCTTAAATACTATTAATGCTTATAATCATATCTGAAACTTTAATTATATAAAAGAGATGAAAATTTTGAAAAATAAAGATTCCGAGGGAACTCAAGTGACCCGACCCTTCGACTAGCAACATAATTTACCCCATTTTGACATGGAATTGTTCTATGTGAAAAATCAGATTACTATTGAAATACAATAACGTTTGTAATCATATATGAAACTTCATACATTTTGTAAAAAAAACTAATTTTTTGGACAGAAACTGTCATGTTGACCCATCTGATTTCGATCAGTAACAAAATTGACCCATTTTTGACAAAAATCTAACTAGACAAAAATCTAACTAGACAAAAATCTAACTAGACGTGTTACCCATCCATTTTGCCACCTATAGCATTAATATACAATATTTTCAGAGAGAAACCTAAAGAGCTTTCACAAGTACTCAATATAACCTGCTTGAGATGTAGCTGACAAGATATCTCCACCAAGTAAGTCCTGAAGAAAATTGGGACCTGAAGAATTTTGTGGTGCAGGTTCATCTGCACTTAAATCGAGCAAGTCTAATAAAGGGGCATCAGCAGTTTTGGGAACACCATTTGGAATCTGAAGTGGGTTGCCCTGTGAGGTGGAAACAACAGCTGGCAGAGAACCAGCCCTCCTTCCACTGTAAGTGGCTTCATCAAGAACTGGCATCCTCTCAACCAGGGCCGACCTTGAAATCGATTACAATTGTAAATATGTTGGCTAAAAATCACATAAAGATTCTGATAAGGGTATTCAAAAAAATGAATTCCTCAGAAAGACACTTTTTAGGTCCAAAACCATCATGATTCTTTGAACATTCTACATTAACCAGTTGCAGGTGCCATGTTAGCACCACGTCAGTAAAAAAACCAACTTGTTCAAAGTTACGGTATCACCGCCATGTCAGAAAAGAATCAAAATTGGTCAACACTACTGTAAGGATTACCATAAATGTATTCTAAACTTTTGGTTTTATCAAATCTTTGGGAAGTTAAATTGGTGTAATCTGGTCAAAAAACTGGTTATCTACTTATCTAATAAATTCGATCAAAAAATTTACTATTTATGCCAAAAAAGCAATCGAAGATTCAAAATTTTGATTCAATGCAGACTTCTAAGTTAGCCATTTTCCAGGCGCCAATCAGACATGTCAACTTGGTCAAAGTTACGAGCATGTCATCAGAAAAGTAAAACCTGATCAACGTTACTGAAATCAATGTTTATGAAAGTTTGGAGAATTATTTTCAAGAATATTGGAATTTTAAAGGTTTTCTCTGGGGTTACCAAGCAAATGCCAAAACAATAATGACTAGAAGAAGATGGCTGCATACCTTATATTTTGATGTTTTTCAATTATGGAATCAAACTCAGTTGATCTCTGCTGCAGTTCAAGCAGAAGGCTTCCTTTAGATTGATTGACAATGTCTTTGATTCTCCTAAAAATAACAAACTATGACATCAGCATATCTACAGGTTCACACCAACACTACAGCAACGAGACAAGTGGTTCAATTACTTCAACAAAGAAAGTGGTGGGAAGATAGGCGGCCAGGCAGGTGGATCGAAACAGGTGCAACGTGTCTTTTATATGGGTCAAAACAGGCCGGGTCAGTTTGGGTTTGACTTGCATAGAGCTTTATGTCCATTTCGTATAAGGTGTGTGTGTGTGTGTGTCATTAATTTGTCATTTTGTCATAGAAACCATATCACTATTATAATCCAAAACCTTGAACAAAATGATTTAGGAGGTTGTATGCATTAAAAATATACACATTAAGCTACTCTTATATCATTTGACCAATACTCCTTCTAGCTACAAAACTTTGCTTATACCCATTTGAGAAAACGCAACCCCAATTGACTCATTCATAAGTATACAGATCAAACGCTTCTAATATAAACTAAGGTTTTGATAAACCTGCAATTTCCGGCCCAAACCGTAATGTCAATTTATATATACGCAACAGAAACCTATTTTTTGTTTAATCAAAACTAAACTTACTGTGAACAAGAAGGAAATCGTGAAGAAAGTTTTAATAAAGCAATTAAACACATCGCTCTGGTAGTAAGATCAGATGTATGGTTTTTGATAGCAAGCTCTATAACATCCACTGCATCATTCTCTGTTACCTGTGCAACCATAGATTTAAAGAAAACATAGGATGCCAAACTTTACAGCAATATCAAATAATTAAAAATATATGATGATAGCAACAACAGATTGGAGATTAACTCAAAATTGTAAGTTGATTGTAGATTAACCGCTGAAGATGAAAACTCACAGTTATAGGTTCCTCCAAATTAAGCATTCCTATATTGTTTACCAACAAGTCACCATATTCTCCGATGCACCATACTGCAACCCTAACAACTGCTTCCTGTTTGAAAAGCAGGCATATATGCATTAATACCCTTGTCATACTGTTATCAAATCACATACTTGTTAATTATTCAACATGAAAAAATGATAATTAATATGTGAAAAAAAAATACATTTTGATACAATCTCATTAAGACCTTTAAACTGAGTTCAGCATTAAATACGACATTTAATTTGTTTTATTATTCTTTTGTAATATTTCTAATATTATAAACTCATTAAGGTAAAAGTAAAATAAACTGCAACATTGATTAATAAAGAAGTAATGCTAAAAATATAGCTATAATTACTTTATAATTAAAATAAAACCATTTAGTTCATCTCATATGTTTTAAATTTTATAAATCAATTAAACAAGCTCACTAAAAGAGAATTCATGGTACCTGGTCACCTGAGGTTTGGATGGCTCTGTAGAGTGACCTAACTGTATATCCATGAAGGTTAGTTGCATTGGTTATCACAACAATTAGACCATGCCATACTTCATCTTTTACATAATTTCCAGCCTGTTAAGCATTAACACAAGGGGTCTAGCATTCAATTAAGCAAATGAAAAAAAAAAGTTCGATCCAAACTTTTTGAGGTTATTTAGTAGAGGTGGAAAGATTGGCGGCTTGGGTAACGGGTCAAAACAGATTCATGATGAAATGCACTTATAGTACAAGTCAAAACATGGTGACCTGCAAAACACTAATTTGTCCATTTTTAAGGTTTCCTTTAATTAATTGACGAGTATAAATTACAATAAAAAAATTTAGAAGGTTTCATGCACTAAAAGTAAACCTTGAGCGACTTTCACCCCATTTGACCCATTTCCCTTTTAGCTAAATCTTTTGAATTGATCACCCAATCCGATTCCGGGGTTAAAAGAAAAGGCCGTGGATAAGAAAGCAGTTAAAACAGCCCCTTATGATGAAGGGAGGGTTCTGAAGTAGCAACGAGAGAATTCATCCTGGAAGTGGGAGAACTGCTGAAACTACGTGAAACCCTGACAAGGGTTTATGTACAAAGAACGGGCAAACCCTTATGGGTTGTATCCGAAGACATGGAAAGAGATGTTGCTAAATGGATGGATCTTATCAACGTCCAAGAATGATAAATTGCTTCGTAAGAATAAGAATTCACTTCTATGAAAGACTTTCACGGGAATTGTCTTGATTGTCGGATATCAGTCAGATGTTTGGGGCAGTATAAGCGATCAAGGAGTAGTAACTCATATCACGGGAGGAAACTTTGCGCAGAGTTCTGTTAATATTAATGGGTGGCTCCTATTTGAGATAAACCACAACCCAAATAGACCATTTCAAAGGGAAATATGTTCAAATAGCCAACTCTAATATTTACCTAAGGAAAGAACAAATTTTCAAAAAAAGTCTAAAACTGAGAATATCATGAACAGTACTTAAGGGATGCCATTTAAACAAACAGCAAGACAGAAAACAATCATAAAAAGGCAATCCCTTAACCCAAAAGAACATCAGTTCCCTTAGTTGAACTTATTACAAGCATTTGCCAAATCATATGTTCAAAATCAACTAGGGACAAAGAAATTTATCACTTGGAAAATCTACTACAAAAAAGCATACCTCACAAAGAACCTTAAGCATCTGATCAATGTACCAAATTTTCTCTGGGGAAAGCCTAGAAAAACATATTAATATTGAGTGAGCATAAAACAAGTTTAAAATTGATCTCGTCAGTACTCTTGTATTGGTTTTACATTCTACCACAAACCAAGGATATGGTGGTGGCATAAGAATTTTGTAATTATAAAACCAATAACAGGAATCTTCGGTTACTAAGTATTAAATCCTTTACTTACTTTTCCACAATGGAGCAAATTTTGGCAGTAAGATCTCCCTTGAAATCCTGGTCACTTACTTCCAGATAATCGATTAATTCCTTGGTCAAAGGTTTTACATTGGTCTCATTGACCAGAAGATACACAAGTTCAAGAGCTCTTTTACGAATTGAAGCATCTGCATCCTGAATTAAAAAAAGCATTCTCGTGAGATGCCGGTGTAGTGGAGCTGATAAACTGGCCAGGTTGGTTAACGGGTCGAAATATGGTTCGGTCCAAACAGGTAACCTGGGACCTGGGTACAGGTCAGGGTGATCCAGAACACTTTGTGACCCAAAATTATAATCCAAAACAAATTAATTTTTTGAATAAAATGAATTAGGAGCTTTTCTGCATTGCAGCAACACTTGGGAGACCTTTGACTTGTTTGTCCCATTTGAATTGCTTTCTTTAAAGCTACTTTTTTTTTCTATTTTACACACTTGACACATATAGATAAAACATAGCCTGAAGCAACCCAATCATAAGTAATTACTGGAAAATGCCACCTCTGCAATAAAGTAATGTAGATAAAACTTCATGCATAACTCCCAAAATTAGAACATCCTTGAAAATGCTCAAGCATGTAGCTTGACTGAAGTAATTAAAAGGCTTATCTCAAGTGTCCAAGAAGTAAAAATGATCTATTTGCAGCATTTAGATATCACTACTCTTAATAAATGTACTATTTATATATAAATCATAAGATTACCTTTACACATTCTAATATTGTAGCACGATGTCTTTGCACGGCTTGACCATCTACTGATATTGCTTTCATCAGCATGTTTAACGCAACATATCTGCCATGCAAGACTTAGAAGTTCACAATACTGAACTAAAAATCAGCAGTAGGGAATTTCTTACAAGCCTATAACATATCATGTATACAATAGTAATCACACTACATATGCTGATTTCAACATATTTATTTTCAAATGGGTTGATCTGCATTACATTTTTGTCTGAAAGAGGCCAAATAAAAAAATCTAACATGGAAAACGATGGAACAAGTCAAATTGGGTCGACAGTCACCAAATTCGTAAAATGTTCAATTCATAAAATGTTCTAGATTGTTTTACTTGAAAATTTAGAGTATTGTTGTATAATGTAGTTAATGTGATCACTTTTAACGGGTTGATTATCTATAGGATGTATAATAAATGGGCAGAAAACCCCTTTTGGCACCTCTATAATATAACATTTTCATTGAGGTAACAGAAACTGCATATGTAGGAGATTGCATACCATATATTCAAGAATTTCAAATTTATACTCTCTCCTTTCAAAGGTGAATGCCCACATCAGAGTAATAACTCATATAAAACGTCTACTAAGACAAGACTTAATTGTTATATTTCAGCTTTAAACGTACACAGTTCTTCATTTTACATGTCTGAAAAAAAGTAAACTATGTACATTGAACATCTCATGGTAATCAAAAGAGAATATAAATGTCATGAAGTTCTCTACATTTCACCTGAAATTTAAATACAACAGAGGAGACATTTCACCTGATATTGTTGTCACGGTTTGACAAAAACCGCCCCAAAATATTGATTGCAAGAACACGCAAGCCACCACTATCTTCAATACTCATAATAGTTTCTACACATTCATAAAGGATGGCATTTCCTGCATTCTTGTTTGATTCTGTTTTTGTTGCTACCTAGACAGTGAGTTCAAGCAAGTACAGTAAGAAATCTTCATTTCAGGGGCGTTAATACACTTTTATGAGTAAGTAATTTTATGTTATAATTGTAAAGCATATATTCATCAAATTCTAATGACTAATGAAATATTCTGAGGACTTTAGGTCATTTACAAGTTCCTCTAGTAAAGAGAAAAACAAGCAGTCAAGCCAGCCTTGCAGATAAAGGACTTAGGGGTTGTTTGTTTCAGCCTTTAATGGTTCAGATGTCCGAATGGTTCAGCACTTAATGGTCCAGACTGTTTGCCTCGCGAGCAAATGTCTGAATGGTTCAGACATTTGCCTCTGAATGGTTAGCATTATACTAATGCGGAATGGTTAAGACCTATTATCTGAATTGGTCAGATATTTGCCTTTTAATCTATGCAGTTAAATCGGCCGATGTATCGGTGATATATAACCGATATATCGGTCTCCAGCTAACATATCGGTCCAGAATATCGGTCATTATATCGGTGGCGATAATATCGGCCGATATTACCAATATATCGCCGATATTTTTGCAGCTAAATATAGGTCATATCACCGATTTTATCGTTGGGCTCGTTTTAGTCCAAGGCCAAAATTTACAAAACCCACTAACCCTAAATTAATAACAAGTCGACCAGCACTTCGATGTTTCTGAAATCAGCGAACAAGTCGACCAGCCAGGCAGCAACGAACAACTGGACAAGTCGACCGATGTGCGATGTTTCGATGGGTCTGATTTCGCTCGGGTATTTTGACTATTTACTTGACTATCTTAGTATCTTATTATTAATATTATATGGGTTTTAGTGTTTTATATTCAACATATATATATATATATATATATATATATATATATATATATATATATATATATACAATGCAACTACCGATATCTCACCGATATATCACCGCGAGAACCGATATATCACCGCGAGAACCGATGGCTCACCGCGAGAACCAATATATCAAATATCGGTCAGTGACCGATATCCGATATTTCACCGATTTAACTACTTAGCTTTTAATAATAGCAATATACTAGCTCTTAATGGTTCAGACCATGGTTCAATACTTAATGGTTCAGACCACTTATTGGTTCAGCATTTAATCATTCAGAAATTGCCAAACAGCCCCTAAACTCTATATTAGACTTAGAGGCAAGATGGGTGGAGTGGGTAAAAGGGAAATGGGTAAATTAATGCCATTCCAAATGGACTCATTCCATCCATTTCATCATACTAGTATATATGTAAAATTTCATTAAGACCACTCATTTATTCGTACTACTCTGTACTTTGTAGGCCACCCAAGTATGTATGCGACCTTTTGTGTACCAACTCCGGTCAAAAACATGCCACATGGAAAAGATGCCCTTAACCTTATGGAAAGACGACAACTATAACATAGAACATGTTGACACCTCATCAAATTTTCTTGTCTTTTCAGAACGTTAAATGGCAAATATCAACAAATTGTTAAAGAGAACACCCGATCAACCTTGTGGACCCATTTCAATTTTTGCTAAGTTTTTACAGCGACATGCATTCATTGGACACATTGTAGATAAAATACAACCCAAAGTAACTCATTTTTAGCATATAGGTTAAAATTGTTACCTCTATTTTTAAAAGTCATGACAAATTATACCATTTAAAAGATGAAAGCCAACCTGTGCAAGAACATCATTCATGAGTTCACTAGCATCAGCATCTCCATGACCCAAGATTCGTAAAATCCGCAATAATCTTATTTGCAAAAAAGGGTCTGCAATTCCAGAAATGTCATATTCAGGAGCATATGGACTGTTCACTGCATCCTTCAAAACTTTAACCAATCCCTCTGTGCATTTCTACATTACAGAAGAATTTACGAAACTTTAAATGATATTAAAATAGTATAAGCAACTCATTCTCAGAGAAATTTATATGCCTTAAGAAATCAAAGGAAAGCACAAAAGAAAAGGAGGACGAGGCGTATGAGGAAAATCTGATAAAAGGAATGTTTACTTTAAAAGTGGCCCTCAAATCTAATTTAATCTTCTTATATCTCTAGAATACTCAGAATATTTTCTGTCATATTACTTCTGCTTCTAGATTAACTTAAAATTAAAGAACTTGCTAGTATTTTTGTTGCTGATTTCAAGACTTTCTTGTTCCAAGGAGAACCTTCTCTGTATTATCATATTAACGTAATATTTTTAATAATCTATATATAATGCTTTTTTCGGCCGTGTTTTTACAAAATGCTAATACGATGTTAATATTGTGTCATTACACCTGCACTTAGGTTCCAAATGCCTTTTGTTTCTTCTCATTTAACAATGTTTCAGGCTTAACACCAGACTTGCAGATAAAAGAGCTTTTTTCATCAATATACTCTGGAGAAACTAATAAACAAAACATGTCAATCTACCTTCCTGAAATATTCAAGGGCTTCTTCACTGACTGTACACAGATCTGCACAAAGCTGGATAGCAGTTAAAAGAACTCCATGGTGCTTTTCTTTGAGTAAGGAAGCAACAGGATTTACAAAATTTTCTGCAAGATCGGGGACTTTCTTTATAATCCTTATAGAGCATAACGCCGCCTGTTCATTGTAAGAACATAAATAAGTACTTTTTCAATATACTTTCATTTAGTAAAACTGATATCGAATAATATATTTTAGAAGAAAGAGTCAAAGCATTCTAGGTTATAACATATTGTTTGCTTCCCTCCAATGTATACCCCAAATTAAGATAGGAAGAAGTTACTAGAAAAAGGTGTGTAGACCACAATTGGAAACCAGAAGGTAACAAACAAGAAAAAACCAAGTGTGGTCACACACATCATTTATCCAAACAAGTAGAGGTGTCAAGAAGGTTGGGTTGGATAACAGGTCAAAACTTGTTCAGCTTGAAACATGCCCACTCTTTTTATGGGTTGAAACATGGTGGCCAGGGTTTATTTACCCACAAGCACGTTTGGTACACTTCCTTTTATAATTACTGTGTTACTTATGATCACAAAAACAATACTACAGCGATAATAATCCGGATCAGTAACTAAAAAACGATTTAGAAGGTTGTATGACTAAAAATAGATTTGTTAATATCTTTGTTTGACCCATTTTGGAAGAAAGCGATCCAAACCGATGCATTCATAAGTAAATGAGTCAGAAATACAGCCTCTACAAACAAGACAACATGATATGAATACATGGTGATGACAATCACAAGCATTTCAAGATAAAGGGTATACTCATATCCAATATAATCATATTCCAGGCACATAAATACAACAAAAATAATAAAATAAGATTCATGACTGAGCAGACTCCTTTTCTGATGTGATCAAGAAACAAGAATCACATACTTCGTGTAGTCTACAGTTTTATCAACATAACAAATATCATGGCTATAAAGGAGCACAATAATTGTATAAGGAATCATTGTTAGACCACAAAGTCTAGAGCATTCTTTGTTATGAGAGTTCAACCTACGGTAGTAATGCATATAGGTTTGTCAAGTAGCAGATAATTTGCAGCAGATAATGTCACAAGCTACAACACCATAGTACGCATGGCAAAGCACAATATGGCATGACTAAGCAAGCGAGAATTTATATGGGTTAAAAAGAATAGCATTCAACATATTTGTTCTAACCAACTTTCTTATCTTCTGATTTCCTACAAAATGTGAGGTCCACAATAACATTATGTTATGTTTTGTAAAACGTGCCTTAGTTGATATGGTCTAGCATACACATCTTTTACAAAACCAAGTTATTGGGATTGTAACTGGCTTACAAAAAATATTGAAATGATTTAAAAAAGATGCTCTCATTCAGCTGTTAGTTAATCTTGAATAAATTATGGGTCAATAAAGAATGATTCTAGGGGAGTAATCCTAGGAGCAAAATCAGCACAGGGTCTGTTATTATTTAGTCATTATGGCTGAATATCCTGTGCCTTATTTTTAGTTTATTTCCTTTTTTATCTACCTACCTTACTAGTATAAAAGGAGCTGTCTGGCAGCTTTGTAATCAATCAAATTTACTACTGTTTTTCTTTCTTTCAAGCAATAAGAATCAAGCCGATTGTTTGTTCTTTTCTTGTTCTTGATTTGTGGTTTCGATCCAATTGTCTTTCAATTGGTATCAGAGCACCAGGTTAGAGTGCTCAGTTGCTTGAAGGCTCAGTCTTGTTCGACGGACAGAAGAAGAAAGTGCATCAGGAAGCAACAGAAAAGACATGGCGAATCCAGCAAACCAAGGAGTACCAAGAGAGATGGCGAATCCAGCAAACCAAGGAGGACCAAGAGAGCATACCTTGTCATTGCAATGCCCAATTTTAACTCCCTCAAACTACACTATTTGGGCTGTCAAAATCAAAGCAATTTTCAATGTACACGGTGTGTGGGAAGCAATTGAACCAAGGGAAGGGGTCGAGGTTGATCCGAAGAAAAACAGCCTTGCCATTGCATACTTGTATCAAGCAATCCCAGAAGAACTAGTTTTGCAGGTTGCTCATCTTGAGCAGGCAAAACAAGTTTGGGATGCTTTGAAGGCAAGATTCATCGGAGTTGAACGAGTTCAACAAGCCCGTTTGGGGCTGTTAGAAACAGAGTTCGAGGCACTAAAGATGAAGGAAAGCGAATCAATAGAAGACTTTGCTGGGAAAATAGGAGAAATCGTTTCTAAAACAAACAGCCTTGGAGGGACGATGGAAGAAAAGAAACTAGTTCGCAAGTTTCTTGGGGCTGTTTCTGATCGGTTTCTACCAATCGTAGCCTCAATCGAACAATTTGCTGATCTGGATACTATGTTATTCCAGGAAGTAATTGGGAGATTGAGAGCCTACGAAGAAAGAATAAAAACAGGTTTTAAAGGTGGCGACCAACTCTTATTATCCTATGAAGATCGGCAGAACAGAAATCGCGACCAAAAGGGTTCTGGTCGGGGACGTGGGTCTGCTGGTAGGAGTAATAGAGGCCGAGGGAGAGGCAGGGGCCGATCATCTTTGAATACTGCAAGAGTTGAAGAACAAGGACAGCATTCAAAGGGGAGAGATAGATCAAACTTGAAATGCTTCCGATGTGATGGGAAGGGTCATTTCGCATCTGATTGTCCCACAAAACGAAGAGATGAGGCTGCAAATCTTGTGCAAGAAGATGGACCAGCATTATTAATGACTGTTCATTCAGAAAGCAAGAAGGAATTTGTTTTTCTAAATGAAGATAAAGTGGTTCCACAGCGGTATGATCAGGAATCAAAGGAAGATCACACATGGTTTCTTGACAATGGTGCAAGCAACCACATGACGGGTAATCGTTCAATCTTTTCCAAACTCAATTCCAACACGGTTGGAAACGTTCGCTTTGGAGATGGTTCATACGTGAACGTAGAAGGCAAAGGAATGATCATTTTAGCATGAAAGAATGGTGAACAGAAGATTCTTGAAGATGTCTATTACATACCCTCTCTAAGAAGTAACATTCTTAGTTTGGGCCAATTCACAGAAATTGGATATTCGGTTCTCATGAAAGATGAATATTTATGGATGCGAGATGCAGAGGGGAGACTTATCATGAAGGTGCTAAGATCTTTAAACCAGCTGTACAAGATTGATTTAAAGGTGGTGATCCGGTTTGCTTGCTGTCAAACTTGAAGGACGAGGCTTGGGTATGGCATGCCCGACTTGGGCACCTTAACTTTGATGCCATAAAGCTGTTAGAAAACAAGAATATGGCAACAGGAGTTCCAAAGATTCAGAACCCAAAACAGGTATGTGATTCTTGTCTTATTAGGAAACAAACTCGAACTCCTTTTCCTAATCAAACAAGTAATCAAGCCAAGAAGCCTCTTGAGCTAATTTATGCAGATGTGTGTGGTCCAATTTCTCCTTCCACAAAAGGTGGAAACCGGTACATGTTTCTAATCGTTGATGATTATAGCCGGTTCATGTGGGCTTATTTGATCAAGACAAAAGATGAAGTCTTTGACTGTTTCAAGAGATTCAAAAGTCAAATGGAAGTGGAGCTTGAAACAAATATCAAGACTTTGAGAACGGATAACGGCGGTGAATTTGTTTCTCGTGTCTTTGAAGATTTTTGTAATCAAGAAGCGATCACACATCAATTCTCCGCACCATACTCACCACAACAAAATGGTGTAGTGGAGCGTAGAAATAGATCTATCTTGGAGATGACAAGGAGTATCTTGAAGGCTATGAAACTTCCTCAAGACTTATGGGGAGAAGGAATAAGGCACTCTCTCTATATCTTAAATCGGGTTCCTACAAGAGCTTTAAAAGACAAAACACCATATGAAACTTTAAAGGGTCGAAAACCAAACTTGGATCATCTCAGAATTTTTGGGTGTGTATGCCATGCTAAAATAATGACTACGCATCTGAAAAAGCTGGATGATAGAAGCCGAAGACTGGTGCATCTTGGTGTTCAGCCAAACACTAAGGCATATCGACTTCTGGATCCAACAACAAAGAAGATTTTGGTGAGTAGAGATGTGGTGTTTGAAGAAGATACAAAATGGAATTGGTCAGAATCATCAAGTGACAGTGCACCAGAAGTTACAGAATTTATTGTGCATGCTGATTCTGAAGATTTATCATATTTTGATGCATCTTCAGCTGATCTAAACCAGCCATCGGATGATCAGAATCATGAAGAAGATAGTTACTCTCATATTGCCTCAACTGGGTCAGATTCCAGCAGCTTCATGGTGGCAGTAACAGGTAGAGGACCGATTCTACCAAGGGAGCCAACTGATGGTGAAGGTGTGGCAGATCCATCTGTGGCTGTAAACGAGGTATTTGATGACACTCCAATTCGGGGTCATAGATCTATTGGGGAAGTTTATGAAAACAGCAATCCTGATAACATAAACTTACTCCTAATTGAAAATGCACCCATAAACTACAGTGAAGCTGCAAACAAAAAGGAATGGGAAGAAGCAATGCAACAGGAATTGAAGTCGATTGAGAAGAATGACACGTGGAAATTGACTGATTTACCACAAGGTCATAAACCCATCGGTTTGAAGTGGCTGTTCAAAGTAAAACAAGATGCAAATGGAGCAGTTACAAAACACAAAGCACGCCTGGTTGCAAAGGGGTATGTACAACAATATGGAGTCGATTTCGAGGAGGTATTTGCACCGGTTGCAAGAATGGAAACCGTGAGATTAATCCTCGCATTGGCAGCCCACTTTGGGTGGGAAGTACATCATTTGGATGTTAAATCGGCATTCCTTCATGGAGAATTAAAGGAGGAGGTGTATGTAACCCAACCGGAAGGATTTGTGAAGAAAGGAAAAGAAAACCAAGTCTACAAACTAAGAAAGGCACTCTATGGTTTGAGACAAGCTCCTCGAGCATGGAACACACGCTTAGATAACACCTTAAAGCTGTTAGGTTTCATAAGGTGTAAACATGAGCAGGCGGTGTACAAAAGGGTGACAAACAAACAACTGTTAATTGTGGGAGTGTACGTAGACGACATGATTGTCACCGGGGGGAGACAATCAGATATAGCAAGTTTCAAGAAGGAAATGGAAGGCCGTTTTGAAATGAGTGATCTAGGATTACTCCGGTATTACCTTGGCATCGAGGTAAGCCAAGGAAGTCGTGGCATATCTATAAAACAAGCTGGGTACGCTCGCAAACTGCTGAAATTAGCAGGACTTGCAGACTGCAATGCAACAAAGTTTCCTATGGAGCCTGGTTTGAAGCTGTCTAAGAAGGATGTTGGAGCTGAAGTTGATGCAACCGAGTATAGGAAATTGGTGGGAAGTCTTCGGTACTTAACTCACACCAGACCAGATTTGAGCTACTCAGTTGGGTTCGTAAGTCGTTTCATGCAATCGCCACAACAAGCACATATGCAAGCTGTTAAACATATTCTACGATATGTTAAGGGGTCAGCTGAACTTGGGATACACTATCCTAAGAATGGAGGCAAGGAAATCCATGGTTTTAGTGACAGCAGTCACATGACTGATCTAGATGATGGTAAGAGCACAACAGGTCTTGTTTTCTTTTTCAATAATGCACCAGTAGCATGGAACTCTCAGAAACAGAACACTGTGGCTCTATCCTCGTGTGAAGCTGAGTTTATGGCAGCCACTAGCGCAGCTTGACAAGCACTTTGGTTGAGGGGTTTACTTGCTGAGATAACAGACTGGAAGGAAGAAATGGCTATTATAAAAGTTGATAACCAATCAGCCATAGCACTTATGAAGAATCCGGTATTTCACGGAAGAAGCAAGCACATTAACACTCGCTACCATTTCATACGAGAGTGCATTGAGAAAGAAGAGATAAAGGTTGAACACATTAGTGGAAAGCTGCAGAAGGCAGACATTCTAACAAAAGCCTTGCCAAGACAACAATTTGCTGAGATGAAAGAGCTGCTGGGAATGAAGACTATCCAAGATTAAAGGGGAGATTGTTAGTTAATCTTGAATAAATTATGGGTCAATAAAGAATGATTCTAGGGGAGTAATCCTAGGAGCAAAATCAGCACAGGGTCTGTTATTATTTAGTCATTATGGCTGAATATCCTGTGCCTTATTTTTAGTTTATTTCCTTTTTTATCTACCTACCTTAGTATAAAAGGAGCTGTCTGGCAGCTTTGTAATCAATCAAATTTACTACTGTTTTTCTTTCTTTCAAGCAATAAGAATCAAGCCGATTGTTTGTTCTTTTCTTGTTCTTGATTTGTGGTTTCGATCCAATTGTCTTTCATCAGCAAGGTCATCTTTGTTAATTGTTATTACTCTTTGTTAATTGTTATTACTCTGCAATTGTCTTTCGATCCAAATTTACTAGTAAGTTACTAGAGTTAATTGATGTGCTAAGGAAACGTAGGTTCCAGATAGCGTGTCTCTAGGAGACTAGATGGCGGGGTGAGAGAGCAACACAGTGCAATAGTTATAAACTATGGTATTCAGGGTCTGATGGAACGAAAAATGGAGTAGGGTTTCTAGTTGCTAAGGAACTCCAAGATAATGTAGCGGAGGTAAGAAGATACGATGATAGAATTATGATGTTAAGAATAGTAATAGGGGATGAAGTAGTAGCAGTAGTTAGTGCGTATGCTCCACATGTAGGACTAGGAGAAACGGAAAGAAAAAAGTTCTGGGAGAGTTTAGATCACGTTATGGGTGACATACCTAGACACGAAAAAATATGCATAGGAGGAGATTTTAATGGACATATCGGTAAGGATAATGACCACTTCCAGTTGGTGCATGGAGGATTCGGGTATGGCCTTAGGAATGAAGCCGGTAAGGAGCTTCTTGACTTTGCAGTAGCGCATGACTTAGGAATCATAAACTCGTTTTTTAAGAAAAGAGAATCGCACCTAATCACGTTTAGCAGCGGCGGGAGACACACGCAGATAGACTATTTATTGACGAGGAGAGAAGATCGTGGCTCGTGGAAGGACTGTAAGACAATCCCAGAAGAGACAGTTGTGACACAACATCATATGTTAGTGGCGGATATACGCGTGAAGAGACCAATTGTCCAACAAAACAAGAGAATTAGACATACGATCAAATAGGGCCAGCTCAAAGACGAAAACATAACCATTTTTAGAGATAAGGTCATACCAATGAAACATCCTGGACCACAGGAAGACGCAAACCAAAAGTGGGAGGCCATGGCAAATACGATCATCCAAGCAGCTAAAGAAACGCTTGGAGTTACAACAACGAGGACAGTCGACCATAAGGAATCTTGGTGGTGGAACGAAAATGTACAGGAGAAGATACGAATTAAACAACAAAGTTTTAGAGAGCTTATACGCTGTAACAATGAGGAAGAACGCCCAGAGCTAAAAGATAAATACAAGGAGGCTAAGAGAGAGGCGAAGAAATCGGTGTCAGATGCAAAGAACGCGGCGTATGAGAAGATGTATAAACGACTAGAGTCGAAGGAAGGAGAGCATGACATGTTTAAGTTAGCCAAGGCAAGAGACAGCAGAAGACAAGACCTGAGAATTGTGAAGTTTATAAAGGCTGCGGATGGAAAAGTTTTGGTAAACGACAATGACATCAAGGGGAGATGGAAAACTTACTTCGATAACCTTTACAACATAAAGAACCCAAATCAACAAACTGAGATAGATAATACAACCGAAACAACACAACAAAACAATTGCTATTGTAGAAGTATCACAGTAGACGAAGTCACGAGAGCTATGAAGAAAATGGGAAAGGCCAAAGCGGTGGGGCCAGACAACATACCGATTGAAGTGTGGAAATGCCTGGGAGATGAAGGGCTCAAATGGCTAACAGATTTATTCAACACTATCTTTACCACAGGGAAGATGCCGGACCAGTGGAGAACCAGTGTCATAGTCCCCATATATAAGAAAAAAGGAGACGTTCAAAGTTGTGAAAACTACAGGGGAATAAAGCTATTGAGTCACACGATGAAATTATGAGAAAGAGTTATTGACACGAGAATTAGACGGGAAACACAGATAGCGCCAAACCAATTTGGATTTATGCCAGGACGCTCTACAACAGAAGCAATACACGCCATAAGGAGGTTAATGGAGAAATACAGAGAAAAGAAAAGGGACCTCCATATGGTATTCATCGACCTAGAAAAGGCCTATGACAGTATTCCGCGCCAACTAATTTGGGATAGTCTACGACTTAGAAGGGTTCCAGAGAGGTATATCAAAATAATCAAGGATATGTATGATGGGGCAAAAACGTGTGTGCGAGCCCCGATCGGAGACACAGACTCATTCACAGTGGAAGTGGGGCTCCACCAAGGATCGGCACTGAGCCCATTTCTCTTCACAGTAGTGTTGGATGAGATGACCAAGTCTATACAGCAGCGAGTTCCGTGGTGCATGCTCTTTGCGGATGATATTGTCTTAATATCGGAATCTAAAATGGTGCTTAACGACAGGCTTGAACAGTGGAGAGCAGCACTAGAGCGCAAAGGTTTAAGGATAAGTCGCTCTAAGACAGAATACATGCATTGTAACTTTAGTGGTGAGGCGGAAGAGGACACCCAAATCAGTATTCAGGGTATGGCGGTCCCACAAACGTCTAGGTTCAAATACCTGGGTTCGTACCTGCAGGAAGACGGAGAAATACACAGCGATGTAGCGCACCGTGTTCAAGCGGGATGGTGCAAGTGGAGAGCAGCATCAGGGATACTATGTGATAAGAGGTTTCCAGCAAAACTAAAGGGAAAGCTATACCGAGTGGCAGTACGTCCAGCTATGTTATATGGAACAGACTGCTGGGCCATAAAGAAATCGCACGAGAAACAAATAGAAGTAGCGGAAATGCGAATGCTGAGGTGGATGTGTGGTCACACAAGACTGGATCGGATAAGAAACGAAGTGTTTCGACAGAAGCTACAAGTGGCTCGTATCGCGGATAAAATACGAGAGGGAAGATTAAGATGGTTTGGGCATGTTAAGAGGAGACCAATGGCGGCACCAGTTAGAGCAGTAGAGAACATCATCTTAGAGGGTAGGAGAAGTAGAGGAAGACCTAGATTGACTTGGGATGAGGTAATTAGGCGAGATATGATACACTTGCACCTCTCTGAGCACATGATCGAGGATAGGAGTGAGTGGAGGCGTAGAATTAAAATTAAGGACTTTTAGCTCGACCAATAGGCAGGAAGGGTATTTGAAGTCTGGTTGCGGGGCCTGATGTCTAAGTAGTCCATATCTGCCCTTTAACGGTGATTATTCCTGCTCCTATGATATATGTATGCTATGTGTCGTATGATTTATTGTATACTGCTATGTGTCGTATGATTTACTTGAAGGATGTATTGCAATCGGTATGGCTTTTTGTATATTATGTGCTGTAGGATTTATTGTATGCTGTATGCTATGTGTGGTAGGATTTCTTGTATAAGGTATGCCATGTGTCTTGTTTTCAGTATGGCTTTTGCTATCGAGCCGGGGGTCTCTTTGGAAGCGGTCTCTCTACCTAACAAGATAGAGGAAAGACTCGCCTACACCTACCCTCCCCAGACCCTGCTCTTGAGTGGGATATACTGGGTTTGTTTGTTTGTTTGTTTGTTTTAATCTAAAAAGAAATAAGGAAGGTGGGTGCGTAATGCTGTACACATACCAATCTAGCAAAATTATTGCAAACAATATACTCCTGGGCATATGTCTTATATAAAAAACAAAAATTGAGCCATTAGACGCCCTTGGTTATGCATCAAAAAATATTTTCGTTAACTTACTTTCTTCCGAACATTTGGATCTCGAAATTGCAGAAGCCTTTCAACTTCAGGTGCGAGATCACGAGCCATTTCAGCAGAAGATATATTGCCCAATGCACAAAGAGCCAGTCCCACAATATACTGATTGGTATGGTTAAGATCTCTGTAAAATTGCAACAGAGGCTTTATTATATCATGAGAAGTTTTAGAAAACAAAGTACCAAGTCTAGAAGGCAAGCATTTATGTCGCCATAATACTATAATATATAAAAGATGTAGGGTTGAGAAAATGAGTGGGTGGAGTAACAGAGATCATATTGAAATGGTTTGTTTTCAGTAGGGGTTGAAAGAGGTCACACCAGGTTGGCTTCACCTGAAAAACATTTTTGACCATTTTTTTAATAAGTTGATGCGTTTAA
The DNA here is from genome assembly GCA_024085815.1 of Flaveria linearis. NCBI lineage: Eukaryota > Viridiplantae > Streptophyta > Magnoliopsida > Asterales > Asteraceae > Flaveria > Flaveria linearis. Next base: position 1,461,125 of record CM044008.1, read on the forward strand.
GATGACTACAAAAACAGTTTTACTAAAATAATAATCTAACTATAAAAGAAAGTGGTTTAAAAAGCTGTAAGCACCAGAAATGCACTTTAAATGACTTTCAACCCATTTCCCTTTTAGCTAAAATTTTCATTTGACCCGTCAGGTCCATAAACAAAATTGACCTATTCACATGTAAATGAGTTGTCACTGCCATCTCTAATAAGAAGTGGAAGGTAGGTACATACTGCTTTAATGAATTGGTGACTAGCATCAAAACTTCTTGTCTTTCATCTAGAAGCAACATAAGTCCAAGATATCCTATTCTCTTCTCTGGAAATCCAGAGGCTGCAATTAACTTGAGGCATTCCATTTGACCAAAATGTGTGGGATACCCTAACATGTGAATAAACATGAGCTTTGCCAAATTACGGTGTCGATAATCATTGTCATTATCACTAATTGCTGCACGAATGGAAGCACACTCTTTTCTAACAACAGCACGCTCCTCTGCTGCAGTTTTACAGGCACGTATTGCCCGAATCATGTCCCTGCAAAAATAATACATCAGCAATAATAATATTAAGTCATTATCCCACAATCTACTAGGTGTTGCCTCACCCTGATTTAGAAGAAGTTATGTGTTGCCTCTCGTCAAATATTATATTTCCCTGATAAACTGCCTACATTTAACTTCAGTTCCAGATTAGTCCCATCAGTCCATTATGATTGCTATATAATCTACTTCCACATTCGCAACAGCTCATCCCCAAAGATTGCCATTTTCACTAGTTGATTGGCTGATTCTACAACCTTCACTTCATCATAGCTTGGTTTGATTGTCTAAATTGCCTATGTATTTGGCCAATGGGTGATTATGTAAATTGTGAGCCTACGTTTGTGATCAAGCTTCACAATACTGTAAATAAAGAGTGACTACAAACAATTTCCCAACTTCCACCGTAGTCCGTAGTTGTAGTTCATTAAGATGAACTTCACTCATTATGTTATTAAAGTTCATGTATATTCAAAATTTAGCAACCTAAACATTCCTACACTCAATTAAGCCATTTCATATGCTCGATAACTATTCGATTGATAAACAAAACACGAGATCACACACAGTCGTCCAAATCAGGTCAAAATGGATCGAGCAAAAACAACTCACCTTAGACGCGTCTCCGACGAAAAAGGATTCATGATTGAGTCCGCTTGGAGACCACGAGAGAGCTCGACAAGATCCAGAATATAGCTGAACGAATATGATTATGCAGAAGCTATGAATCCAATCGAGATCTGTAGGAGATCAACTACAGCAATCTGTGTATAGCAAATTAAGATCTGATAACCGATTTGATCTCCTTATGCAACATGAAGATTAAATGATAACAATGGCGAATCTAGAATTATGCATCAAAATTCTTCCATTTTTGATAGATGAGAATGAAGTTCAAAGTGTTTGTGTGTGGTTTGCTGTTTTTTTTATATATAAAATGAAGAACTCACCTCCGCAACCTAGATTCATATGATTTATTGTTAAAACCCTTTGTCCAACCCAATGGGTATCAAGAAAATAAATATATAAAAAAATGTATAAACAAAATACAACTTTAAAACTTAAAATCTTTTGTTTAGTTAAATTAATAATTATAGATTGTTTACAAATATTTCATTTAAGGTTATAAATTATAGGCATTTAAAACATGATTAGAAGTTATAAGGGTTAAAGTTAATATGTTTTGAATTGGCAAAATAAAACTTGTATCACTGTAAGCTGCCGAGAACGAATAGAAATTGTACCAATAGAGTGTGGTTGGTTGTAACACTTTAAGAATTGTAGGTTGATTTGTCATGTTGTCATCAATGTAAAAGACGGTGAAAAATAAAAAGGTAACTTTGTAAAATAGTAACCAACTTTTAAAAGTGTTCCAATTAGGCAACTCAAGTTTTAAAAGTGTTCTAGTTAGGTCACTCAGTTTTTATATTTTATATAAATTAAAAGCCTTAACATGTTTTTTAGCATGTTATACTTTTGGTTTCAATTAGAAAATATTTTTTCTATCTTTTGATGCTGATATGGAACGTTGACGTAAATTTTAGGTACTTTTTTAATTTTTTTCATAATTAACATGTTTTTTTTATTTTTAATATAATTTTATATATTGCAAATTCTGACCACCACGTTTTTTTTATATTTTATATAAACAGATCCGTTACGTGGTCTGTTTCTTAATATTTTTCGTCTCGATAGAGATAAATGGTGCACGGTAAATGAAAGGATAGTCGATGCTGCAGGTGGTCCGATTAATTGGAATTGGGTTAGATATCCGGAATCGCAAGTGGAAGTTCAAGAACTGCTGGACTGTCATCGGGCTCTAAGTGATGTGCGGCTGAATAACAGATCGGATGATTGGGCATGGAACAACAGGGATAATAAAGACTTTTTGGTTAAAGAAACTCGAAGATGGTTGATTCAAGAGGCGGTCAGGTCGAATGCTAATGTGTATAAATGGTGTGGCTTCCTAACAAATGTAATTTATTCATGTGGAGGGCCAATTTTGATAGAATCCCCACGTTGGTAGCCTTAGCACGGAGGAATATTGTCTTTGGGGATTCTATTTGTCCAATGTGTGGCGATGCGGAAGAAAGCACGGATCACATCTCCTCAGCTTGTTTTATGCGAGTGGCGTATGGGATGCAATATGTAATTGGTGTAACATTCCAAAAGGTTTCATGTTTTTCTTTCGGGATATTTTAGTTCTGGCAACAAGTGTGGATGGGTCTAATATCCGGAATCAGCTTGTCTATGGTGTGATCATTTTGACGTGTTGGGCTATATGGAAAGCTAGGAATGGGAAAAGATTCAATAATGAGGAGATCAACGTCCCGAAGATTATGTCTGATGTCAAGTCTTTGGGTTATTTGTGGTATAGGAATAGATTCAATGGGGGGAAGGTTGATTGGAAAGGTTGGAATTCATTTTGTATTGAGGTAATGTAACTGTCCGAGCGGGCGTCTCCGTCTTGGAGATTCCTGGTTCGTGAGTTTTTTAATGAAGTTTGATTTTTAAAAAAAAAACTTACTTGACAAAAGAAAATTTAATGATGACTCGATTTGATCATTTGATGGTCCAATTTGATAAAAATATGCATGAGTGACTAAATTAGAACACTTTTGAAATCTGGTTACTATTCTGTGACATATTCCCAAAAATAAAATAAAAGAAGTTTGGAGAGCAAGCTTCTGGCATTTATTTAAGTTTGTTGATTAAAATTATGTTTGCGTCTAAAAACATAAGCATGGTTTAATTGAGATGATTGTTATGTCACAGTCTACGTCTTTTTCGTAAATTACATTGAATCCAACACGAGTAGTAGGTTATATTAAAATTTTATAATGATTGAACAGTGAATTAATCAAATATAAAGATGAACAGTAACCCAGATGAACAGTACCTTTGTTTTTAGAGATCTTACCGTAAATGCTTTGCACACCAACAAATCATGAAAGTTAGGCTTTAGTGATTTTGCCTATTGTTTGTGGATGTTTAAGAATTCTTATTTTTATTAACTTTTATCTTTTAAAAATTAAAAAGTTATTTTATATTATTTAATAATATAATTGTTATAAAAAAATAATTTAATAATTCACTATATACTAACGCTGTGTTCCCGAGTTTACTTAACGAAACAAAAGAAAGGAAACACTTTCTTTTCTTTTCCTTTCTCTTCTTTTATTTTCTCTTATTTTCTTTTTTTTTTCTCTTCTTTTCTCTTATTTTCTCTTCTTTTCTCTTATTTTCCTTTCTCTCAATTTTCTTCCATTTTGGAAGGATTGTTTTTAGCCTTATTTTTCCTTCTATTTCCTTCAATTTCTTTTCTTTTCCATCCTTAAGTAAACTCGGAAACATGAATTTCTAACAATCATTTTATTTCCTTCTATTAAAAAAAACTCTGAAACACAACTATTTTTTATTTTCTTTCATTTCTTTTCTTTTCTCTCCTTAAATGAGACTCGGGAACACAACTTAAGTTCAGTTATTGAAAAAATCAAATAACTAAAACTTTAAAAAAGCAATCCCAAACTTAGCGACTTTAAATTCACCCGTCGTCCACCATCTAGCGCACTTTACCCTTTGCTGCTCCTTTGCTCTCACTCACCAATTCACCAGATTCAATGGCTTCATCTTCAAGTTTCATCATCATCATCATCATCATCGGCATCATCCTTCTCGTAAACCTAATTCAAGGTAAAATCATCTCAAAACTCCATAATCTGATCGCTATTCTTACGATGTTTTTCAACAATGTTCTCCGTAATCTTCATACAGTAATCGGCGGTGAGAACATCGTCCTTGAGGAAGGTTACACCGTGACTACAGTGATCGACGGAGACAAGCTTGAAGTTAACCCTTACGCAGTCGGCTCTGTGTATGGTTCATCGTCCGATCTCATCGTTCTCGACTCTGTCAAAAGTACATTATACACGGTGTCGTTTTCAGATTCTCAAGGTATCATAAGTTGACCAGTATCAAGTTCACTTCAGCTTGTGATTTGCTGGTATTTACATGATTACATTATTCATACCTATTTGTAAAAAGTTTGCAATTGTGATTTGTGAATGTACTTTTGAGTTTTGACACTACTGATGAAATTACATAAAGTAACAGCATTAGGTTTTGAGGCAATGTCAATTGAAGGAAAAGGCCTAGAACTTATGATACAATTAAGATAATAAAGGGACATAACACATAGAGATACAAGGGAATTAACATTAAGATGAAATTAAAGTGTGGTGGATGAGAGAATCTAGTATATGGATGTGAATTTTGATGAGAAATCCATTTACTTGGAAGTCAAAAGTCAAAACACACCTATTCTGCATCTGAGTTATTTATTCAATTTTGCCAGAGTCCATTTTTACTAAAGGGGGGAACTTTTGTGCATTGTTACTTGCAATTGTATTTCTTTCATGGGTGTTACATATGAGTCTTTTAGATAACGGATCTGTAATATTTTTGTTGTTGTTTGCAGTGAGTACGATTAATAAGCTTTCTGGTAATGCCAATGGCGATGCTGGGTACAAGGATGGTGATTTGGCATCTGCTGAGTTTAATAAACCCAAAAATTTTGCTGTTGATAAGAAAAACAATATCTACATTGCTGACAAGAGCAACCATGTCATTAGGAAAATAAGCAAATCAGGTATATCGATATCTAGTCATGCATAAACTCTTAACTTTGTATGTATCAACGAGAGTTTACCAAAGTATGAATTCCTCTTAAAAGGTCAAGATCAAATGTCTTAATGAGGGTATCATTTGTAATGAAAAAACTATATGAATTATATAACATCTGGCCCCTCATACCAAGCATTTGTCTGTTATGTGTACTAACAGCTCAGTAGCTCACAAAATTGTTTTTGGTTAAAATATTGGAGACTTCCCAAGGAGTTCGACCATCCTCATATAAGGCAACCACCAAAACTAAAACGAGATCATAGATTGAAGTATATTTACCAAAAATCTTGCCGTTAAAAACCATATTCGAGTTTCGGGTGCCCCTTGTGAGATTAAAAAAGCACATGTCTTTTATACCAGAGGAATGAAAACTGACTTATAGTTTATGTTATCAACAGATCATACAAGGTCCATTGGTTATGCTTAGTCTGACCTTGCTCAAAGCAACCCAACTGAATGAACCATTTCTTGTAATAGAGCAGTAGAACTTTCTGACACGGGTTTTGCTTAGTCAGCAGGTTCTACTTTAAGCTAATTTGCAGAATTTCTGCATAGATTGTAATTGAAATTAAGGTTTCTAGTAGCCATAATGTTTTTCTTGTACGAATAATGAAATTACAGGCGTGACCACCATTGCTGGAGGCAACATAAGAAAAACAGGCAAAGCAGATGGACCTGCACAAAATGCTTCATTTTCTGATGATTTTGAGCTGGCTTTTGATTCCCAAAGATGTGCACTGTTGATAGCTGATCATGGTACTAGATTGATCCGTCAGCTTGATCTAAAGGCTGAAGATTGTGCTGACACTTCTTCTGGATCTGGTAAAGTGTTAAGAATATCCTTGAAGTTTATTTGTGTAATTATCAAGATTCTTTCTTCCACTTTGGAATATAACATGCATTTTGGAAATTACAGTATTGGGATCAACCATAGCTTGGGGTATCGGTGTGGTAGTTATGTGTTTGGTTGGCTTTATTGTCGGGTTTGCCGTTCGTCCTTATGTTCTCCCTTATGTAAGTTTGTCTAAAAATCTCATCACTTCTATTTGCGAGGTTGTTAAACTGGTGGGTTGGTACAAGTACTTTTAAGTGTAGGTAGTAACGAGTTTGGTTGACTCAACGCTGCATCCTTAAATCCTTATACACTTAACTAGCAGCACCACAAACTGCAGTATGATTTTCTCTTGGAGAAAACGAGCTCAAACCATATAATTAAACCATACCAACACTATTATATACGAATGAACTAAATGCCTATGAATCAGATAAGAGGAGGCAATTTATGGCTCAATTTAGGTTATGTTAATGGTCTACAAAAATACTTTTGGACGATATTTGACCTTTGATGCACTAGTAGTTTTAAATGTAAATTAAAGATTTGAAAAATACCTGTTCGGGAGTGCAATTCATGTCAGGTGGCTGATTACAAGGCAGGCAGACTTTAATCCATGTAACCTGACAAGGCCTGAATAACCTGTTTATTAAACAGATCAAATGGTTGGCAGGTTAAGTGGCTGTAATCAGCCTAAACCCTTTTATTTTCGTGTCAGGAATTGTCCCACCTAGATAAATGACCCGACCTGTTTCAAACGACACAAAAAGACCCCTTATTGAACTGACCCAACCCACCCATTTTGCAACCTCTATATATAACATTTATATCTAAATGAACTATAAAGGTGAATTTTTTAGACTAAGAACGATATGATCTATATATCTAACGAAACTCTGTAGACAGGAAGCTTCAGGCCAGCATCTAGTCAACACGACATGGAAGCGCTTCCTAATCAATCTGGGGAAACAAGCAACGACCTTCTACTTCGCCACCAGAAACGCAATTGCTAGCCATAACAACCTCTACCACCTGGTCCACCTTGTTAAGAACTTTCTTATATTGTCTTTCTCTCAACTCCCCCTACTTTTCGGTATTAACATAATTAGACCCCCGACCATGCCTAAAAAACCTGTGTCTTTATTAGATTGTGATGATTTAGTTACCAACAACAACGAGACGACCAAAACCCGTGATTTAGTTGATGAACTGAGGGATTTAATTACTTTTGATGGTTCCGGAAACCCTAAACTATCTTTGACCCAAGAAAAGTCTTACTCTATAGTTGAAGAGGAGGAAGTTGTTTTTGGTAATGGTGGGAAGATAGATAAGCATATATATGCTAACTTTGTGGGTTTTGTGGAAGGTAGTAAGCGAACATCATCAGTTGGATCACACAACTTCGGTTCTTAGCTTAACGCCAACGATTTACCTAGGTTATGTATGATGTTGGTAAGTTTCTTTTTCTACTTCAGTTGTATGCAATCATGTCAATGTGATGAAAACTTAATGGAATGTTTTGTAAATAGTATTAAGTATGTTTGTTCCTTAATGCGCGCAGAGTCGTAGGTCATATCAAACCTGATTGGTTTTCTTTAAGGGGTGCAAACGAGTTGAGGCTAATTGAGCTCTAGCCCAAGTTGTTTAACTTGGAAGAGCTTGACTCGGCTTGAGTTGGGTGATCATGATTACATTGGTGGTGTGGTGTAATTACTTAACTACCGTCTTTGGAAATGAGCTGATTTGAATTGTTTACATAATTAATACAATCTAATCTGAAAGTTATATAAAAAATAGGAGTTTTTTTAACTTATAAAGATTGATTAAATGTCGTGTTGGTTTGATTATTTATACAAAATTACAAATATAACAGTTTTGATTATTTATACAAATATAACCATAACTGAAGCATAACAACTGATTATAGGTTATTTAAGAATCATAACAAATCCATTACTTTCTCAAATTGTTTTATTATTTTAAGTTGATTTTTATGGTTATTTTGTTTCTCTGCTTCTAAACGAAAGCTAAATCTCGTATCAAGTACAAACGATCCATGTTAGTTGTTTTATGTTGTTCTGTCAAGCTATGAATATCATGAATTTCATGTTAGAAGAGGTCTCAAAGTCTTGATAAGTGATAACCATTCTCCAAAGTCCAAACCAGTATATACAATTGTATAAAATTAAACATATGTGATATATAATGCTAATAATAAAGATTATAAATATATATAATCATCTATGGTCCACATATGATATTGGTATTGCAAGATAGATTTGGTTCAAATATATGATCACTTTCTTTTAAAGTCAAATTTTGAAAAAAGGGACCACATTTGTGATAAAACTAGTGGTGAATAAAAATCAAATCATAATTGAAAACCGAACCATAACTGAAAACTAAGGACACATAGTTTATGGTTAAACTCGTCTCCATAATCAAGCCATTGGCTATGGTTTCAGTTTTGTATTCTCGTTTAATCGTGTTGACCGATAATGAACCAACCTCACATATTTTCATGCATACCCAACATATTTTTTCATATATTTTTTTATATATTTCCATGTAGAACCTAGCTTGAAACTCCATAACCGAGCTCGCAACCTGCATAAGCGAGCTTGGAACGCCATAAGCAATTCTTATTGAAACAACCCAAAAAGAAATACATTTGACAAACCAAACATAACCATAATCGATCGATAACCAACGTTCCCTTAGTTTAACGAAGCATTCTCCGTAATCGAATCTCATTTATCGGTTTCCATTTATCGGTTTCCATTTATCGGTTTCCAAAGACAAAAACCAACCCATAACTTGCTTCGCACCATGGCAAACAAAACCTTAAAAACAAAACAACATCAACAATGAAAGTAGTTGAGGGACTATTAGGCAAAAATAAAACGTAGTCTTGCTAAATATTAATCTTAAAGCACACGAAAAAAAGCCCCTAAAATTTGCAATTTCACCTTTCAGTGCGAGAGAGATGGCGATGGATGGCAGCAGCGGTGGCGATGAGTTCGCAATCGGATGCTTATTATCGATCAAAACAACTTTTGGGGACGAATTCGAAGGTCAAATCATAACCTACGATCGCCCATCTAACATTCTTGTTCTTCAAGAGGGTTTGAAATCGAACCCACAATCACGCCGCAACATCAGGTTACTTAAAGCTAATTACATCAAAGAGTTCTCCTTTTTGGGTCAATCTGAAGACCCACTTGATCTCAAGAAGTGTTATCTTGATCTCAATTCACTACAATCGAAAGAAGATGCTGCTGTTAGGTGAGTAGATCGGTTGGTTTCTGTAATGCATATGAGGTGTTTGTTGAAATGTTTCAATGAATTTGGGTGGTGTGTTATCAAGAAGGGTTGATTTTGGTTGTGAGTAGTTGGGTAAAGTGGGATTTTTTTTACATTAGCTAACAGCATATGTAGATTAATATAGTGAAATTAACTTGTTTAACAGCTAAAAAGTGGGATTGTTTAGATGGGTATTTAAGAAATCGAGATGGGTGGTTTTCAATTGTTGTATCAACTATTGTTGGAATTTTGACATGGGTGTTTGTATTAAAGTGTAAGTGCTTACAGTGTGTTTGTGAAAGTGTAATAGCTTTCCCAAATGTTTGTGTTCAATGCTTAAGTGATGTTCTGTGGTGAATTGAGATTGGTGGTGTATTTGATTGTGTTTTTGCAGACAAGCAGAGATAGATGTTGAGAGGATTGGGGTTGGTGTTACTGCTGAGGCTCAGAGCATCTTTGATGCTTTGTCTAAAACGTATGCATCTGTTTGCTCTCCTATCTTTTTTAGTCTCTAACTTCATATGTATATTTGATGCCTATGAACTCCCTATCTCACTCTCTACATTGTTCAATTTGTGTCTCTACTCGCAATGTAAATCCTAGAAAATCATGTCTGATTTAGTTTTTTTTATCTTAATACGTACCCTAACAGGATCATATGTTTCTCCTTAATTGCTATGTTATCTAAAGTCTTAATAAGCATGGCTGATTTAGTTTTTGATCTTAATGCTCTTAATACATACTAAAAAGGGGTTTTATCTTTAGGTCTCAGTAATTGCTAATTAAGATTTGACAACATCCTATGTTATGACTAGCGCTACATGTCTCGGAGTACGTGGGTGGCATTCTTTGACATGCTTGTATGATACATAGGCCACTAGCTTCCATTTCTTTGATTACATATATGATAAATCTTTCTAGTGTAGAGTGTAGAATCTTCAAATTGTAGTTAGGGAGGGCAACTATTTGGACATAACCGAATTATCCAACTGAACATCTTGGATGGACTGTCTTGGACCTAAACTTAAATTACCTAATTTATTCTGGTTCTTGGATTTGATTCGGTCATTATGGTGTGAACTAAACAAACGAACATGCGTGCCCAACATATATCCAACTCATATAGTCTGATATGGGAAGGCGAGATGAGGGCAAAGTTGCCTCTATCCCATGGATAGAGAGACTACTCCCAAAGAGGCCCACGACTCAGGACACTGTGGTATGACTGAATGGTCCAATAAATTGAAAACTAAGATGTTTATTCAGATCTCTCATACATGGTTTAAAAACCTTTATATCAACAATTACAAGTCTAAGCTACCTTTAGTTCCTTTATAAATATCTCTGTTGGACGATTAATTTTATATCTTTTCAAACTAAAATTTGATTGGTTTCATCTAATTAGTTCGGTTTAGATCCCTTATGCAACTTTAAAACAAAAAATAGGCTTGAGTATTCTCAGTGTTTTCGATACCTGAATTCAGCATCCTTACATGGTAATCCGAGGATGTAGCTCCTTTGTAGTTCATACCCCGAGTCCATTCATGGTTTTTTCTTTTACTTTTTTGATATAAACTTAATTACCAAACCGAGTTCAACCTTAAATTGGTTTTTATAACTGTAAGATGAATAGATGATTGACTGGAGGGTTAAGAAATTGATAAGCCCTCCCTTCAGATATGCATATGTTTTGATTTTATTAAACCTTTTTAGATATATATGTGGTTTCTCTTTGCTTTACTCAGGCTACCCGTTAGGTGGGACAAGACTGTGATAGTGGTGATGAATGAGGTTCGTGTTAGCAGTCCATATCTTGCTGAATCTGTTACTGGAGGAACTCCTGCTGCCAATGAGCGTGTCAGGAAAGTGGTAAGATATAAAATTTGATCTATATACTTATGAAAATTGAAACGGCTTCTGGTTGTGTTTTATCTCAAACGATTCCTGTAAACAATCAACTAAAAGGAGAACAAGTTATACGGGTTGAACGAGTTGAAAGTAACCCATAGTCTATTTTTAATGCATACAATCTTGTAGATCATTTTATTCATAGATTTAAATTATTTTTGTAAACATGCTTTTTTTGTAAGAATAATTAGAGGCTATAATTTCAACCCATTATTATGAAATGGGTTGATTTGCATTGTGTTCTATCTCAAATGAGTCAAACAAAAAGATTACAGCTAAAAGGGGAACATGTCGTATAGGTCAAACGGGCTTATACTTGAAAGCTGTCCAAAGTCAAATTTGTATGCATAGCTCTTCTAGATCGTTTTATGAAGTCTTTTATAACTGCAATAATATTGTTTCGTAAGCATACTTAACACATTGATTATTTACAAAAAAATAAAATGTTCTAAAAGTGATTGTGGATCATTTCAAAAACCCGTTTGGATCCGTACTATGATGATCAATTTCAATCTGAGCTTGTTTTGATACGCTACCCTGTGCCTGCATCTCGCACCCATCTTGGCCCCATCTTGCCCCCATCTCAAAAGTTATGTTATTATGATTTCTTTTAAAGGAAATGAATAGACTTTTTGGTTTTCTTGCAATCAATTTATTCTTTCTATGCTTTTTTTCCTCAGCTTGAGCTAGAAAGGAGGAGGTTGCAAACTCGTGGAGGTGGTCAATGAACGTGGGGAAAGAAGCTACAAGGTACCAAGTGATGATCATTTTGATTTTGTGCCAATTGGTCAAAGTCAAACGGGGTTTGAGTTGACCAAAGTTTTCAACTTCTATAAACCAACTTATGTCTTCTCTTTCAACCTACCTGTGAACCATATAGAATTTGGTCGAATATTTTCCAAGACTGATTTCTTTTTAATGCTAATTTGGGGAGAAACAAGTTCACTTATTGCTGCCAAATTAGAGGTGGTAGTTTTGAACCATATCATAATGGAAAAAGTTATTTAAAGGGGGAATGGGTCAAGCAGACAAAGTCTATTGAAAAAAAATCTAATGGAAGCTCAATAATACCCCGCTAACCAATGAAATCACGTAAATGCATCTTATGTTGGGCATTGGGCCTTCAAAGCGGGTTAATAATAAAAAACCAGTTGAATTTGAATATGAGACCTCTTGTAGAGGGACTTAAACGTTTATCATTGTGTCATCTGAAACACAGTAAATATTTCAATAATAAAATTTGATGGATCCAAAATTCCAAAGTGACCCGCCCCCCTCTTGTTAGAAAGTGTGTTATGGTGGTTTTACATTTAAGTTGATAAATCCTATGGGGCTACTCTTAGCAATAATGTAATCTCCTATGTTAAAAACATTTTTTGAGAGACCTCGAGTTGCATTGCAAAATGCATATGGTAAATTGGATGCTACTCTTTCATGGGCTAGCACCAAAAGTTAATATTGTTCCGTACTTCAGTGTAGGCCTTTAGGCCCAATGCCAAAAAGCTAAGGATCCTCTAAAAGTTGATGAATATTGGCCTATTAACCTTATTGGCAGGCCCAACCTATGAATAGTGCTGGTCAGTGAAAAACTGAAATGGCCTCATGCCTCATGGTGAAAACTAAAGCCCAACTAATAGTAACCCACTGTGAAGCCCATTAACTAAATAACTACATATCAAGTTGGGCCTTATTGATTTATAAATCCACTCCATCCACGTTAATAATGATTTTTTTGATTAATAATGAAGAATACATCGAGGTCAGAAGACTTTTGTGAAGACTTTTATGTTTATTTGAGTAGTATACACTATAACCATATATAAAAATTTAGAATAATCTCATGTAACAAATTGTCTTATAAAACTAGATTTGAACCTGAGCACAATCTTTAAAAGTTAAATCCTATCATGTTATATCCTATTATGTTGGTGATGTTATTAGACAACAAAACCAACTCTTTGTTAAATTAAATGGGTTGTTTCTATAAACATAGTTGTTGAATTATTCGGATCGCCTACATCCTAAAAAGTTACATATTTTGTCTTATGCATTTACCATATTTCTAAGTGCATCTACTATAGTAGACTTGTTATGAATCACCTGTCACTCAAATCCAATACCCATAGACCATAGTAATATCATCATCAAGGGCGGGCCAACATAATATCTTTTTAATATTTGTTTTCATGTGTTATTTTTGTTCTTACAGTGGAATGATATTGATCCATCAATTATATATCAAGAGTGACATTTTGTAAGAAAAATCTTGAGTAGATGAGTGATTGTGATACCGACATGCATTATATAGTAACAAGTGTCAAATTAACGATATCCTATTCTATGGAGACTCAACTCTTTTGACCCTCGAGGTTCAACAATCTAAAAAATAGACACTCTGACTATGTTTTAAACGTTACCATTTTGACATCATAGTTTGAAAACTTTGTTTACGTCATAAAACATTATCACATCAAAACACTTGGGGTAATATTGAACGTGACATAAGATTTTAACCGATTAAAAGAAAGGCAATATTAGTCAAAATTGAATTTTCAAAATGTGGGTTACAAAAAGAAAAAAACAAATCTAGTGATAGAAAAAGAAATGAGACAAAATGGTAGGAGACGCTCCCCTTCATTTTCAGCTTTTTGCTGCACAAGCATGTTTATATAGATAGCATCCAAAGCTACAATATGAGTTGGAAACCCTACCATTACATTTCCACCTAAAAAGCCATATATTTTCACCTTTATTTGTTACTTTTTTTATGTTATTACATATAATATCAATAACATATTATAAATTTTATACATATATATATTCATTGTCAAGTATAGTGCATATATGTATTATCAAATCACACAAAGAAGATGTCCAAAGATTGGAGGTCAAGTACAAATAGTATTTTCTTTTTGGCTTCTTTTTCCTATTCTTGGTTTATATAGTCCCCTTAGAGAAATTAGAGAGGGTTGATAAAGACATTAAGTGCCCCATGGAATATTTGGGGTTTTGTGGCCACAAAATTCTACAATGAGGTGAATGATAAAGTCTACCAAGATCTTAAAGTGAAGAAATATATACATATAATATCGATTTATATAAAACTAAAGTTGCATGAGGCATTAAGAACTCTTGAAATAACTATTGTGACCATGTAAGTGTATATTGATTCCTTTTATTGCTTATCTTTGAGAAATGCAAATTTGACGTTAAAACATGCTGATAAAATTAATGTAAAAGGGTTCATATGTGAAACGACTAATTGTGAAAAAGTTCACTAGTACAAGAATTTTAAGAAAAGTTATATGTAAGCATGCCTTGATAAATAGGTAAAACTATACTAATAAACATTATCACTTTAACTTTTGAGGTGTTAAGTTTGAAGGACATTGAACTTTTACTTGATCTCCACAAAGCAATTGTTATAAGTAGTATCCCAAAAGCTAAAAATATCCATTTAAAAGATGAATTTATTGCTCATATCTTTATCTTTATTGGTGAACATATAAAGTCATCAAAAGCTTGAGTGATAAAGAGATGCATTGGTTGCGCCCTGGCTACAATTGTATTTAGACCAAAACCCTACAAACATTTCATAGTGAATGAGAAAACATAAAGCAATTTTGGCTTTTATAAGGCTACATTGGAATATTGTACACACATCCTTTGGATTCCTCACATTAAAGAGGATTTGGGGTGATGAAATAAAGAGAATGTCAGTTGACATGTTAGATAGACTTGGATTGGACCATCCACTAAGTTTTCCATTTCTCATATGCCACTTAGATTGCATTTCTTTGTAAAGGGCCCATAATTTCAAGAATGTTAACCATACCATTATGTTTGTTGATATTACTTCTTTATGGATTTAGTTTAGTAGTATTTCACTTGTCTATTATACTCAAAATACTCAAACATGTGTTTTCATATAATGTAGATAAATCCACTCAATTTTCCATATCTCATATGCCACCTGGATTACATTTCTTGAAAAGTGCCCATAATTTCAAGAAATGTTAACCATACCAATATGTTTGTTCATAGCACTTCTTTATGGATTTGGTTTAGCAGAAATTGACTTGTCTATAATGCTCAAACATATGTTTGCGTATAAAGATCAATTCAACTGGTACATAACAAAGACCATCACTCATTAAAGGTGAGACAAGATCATGTTATTTGGGTTAAAACTCATATTATAACAAAGTTATATAAACATCATAGACTTACCTTGAAATTGTTTAGTTGGTTTTTATAAATCCCCCTAACAATAAAATATAACTCACAACAAAATAATGGGAGAGGAAAAAACGTAGTAATATGCCATTAATCATTAGAGGGCACGGAGTGGGAACCTGGGGAGGGTGGGGGATCCCAGTGCCGGGTGGGAACATCATCCCTCGAACCTAGTGTGAAAAAAGTTCCTGACTCAGTGAATATTCATCAGGTTCTACCGTCCATTTTCTTTTCTTTTCTAAACTTGTGGGGCTCAAACGGGGAAATCGGGGGAAAATGGGATAACGCTGTGCAAAATGAGAAAAAATGAGAAAAACTAAATAAGATAAATAAAAATCTAATGTGACGCTGATGTGACAACCGGAGAACTTAGCAAACCCGAGACAACACCCACCCTCTTTATCTTCATGTTAGTTGGGATAATTAGACATTTACGATACATATAATTACCCATCTAATTAATATTTTCAACGTAAATGCATAGGTTGAGTTACGTGGTTTAGAGCTGTCGTTTGTTCTTCGTCATTGATCTATTGTAGTTGACCTTCTGGTTTCTTGTAGTTTGATTCCTAAAATAATTTTCTACATAGAGGTAACTAATGACATCACTTCCTTGTCGTTTTACCGCATAATATTATCTAGAAAGGAGTATCTAACGATATCGTTTTCTTATAGTTTGACTACAAAGTTACAGGTGGAATAGTTTAAATGAATACAAAATAAATCATTTTCTTATGATCCTAGTTGAGAATAAGAGTGTTCTAAAATGATCAAAAACAAAAGATAACAAAAAACTGCATCATATTTACAACTGAAAAATGAACTGAATTGTGAATTCAGTTTTTCTTCTTCTATTACTAACTGTATCTGAATTGTGAACTCGATTATCGGTTTAGTTCACGGTTAAACAAAATCTTGGTTATTCGGTTGAGTTATCCGAAACCGAATAATACGCGGTTTAATTGGATAACGAAACTGAATAAATCGGTTTAATTCAGTTTGGTTAGACATATTTCTATTTGGTGCGGTTCGTTTCGATTAAAGGTTAACCCCAAGAAATGTTCATAACCGAATATATCGAATAAATTATGAACCCACACCCCTAGTTGAAAAGCTCTAACACGATTATTAACTTAATGAATTACTTATGTTGATTAAAGTACATATTTTGAGTATAGAACATACATTAAGGCTTTTTGCGTGTGGCCACTTGCTACATGCCACTTTTCAAAGCAGTGTGACACTTTTATTATTAATACTAACATGCCCATCAAATTTTATTAAACAATCCATTGATATTAGATATATTTATATTTATCTTTTAAATTTAAATAAATTACTCAAACATGACACAACCGACATACAACCAAACACGTCATCTATAAAACATGCACCCCAAAAGATTATAAAAATTAGAGAATCTCCAACTCATGCCACATTATAAATGCCCCACAACCAAAATTTCATCAACACACTCCAAGTTTAAAATTTGGTCCTTTGTGGTGATTTATTTTAAGAGTTACTAGAACATAAGGTTAAACAAATATCTAAAAGTTAAAAAGCCAAATTATAAAACTAAATAAAATTTTGAGTTAATTTCTATTTTGCTCCCTAAGGTTTGACAAAAGTAACTATTTTTCTCCAAAAGATTAGAAACATCAATTTACCTTCAAAAATTTTATAATTTTTTTTATTTTAATCCAAAAGCTTCATAATTTGGATTTAGGTTGAAACAACTAATGAAACTTTTAAACTAAAATTGAAACAAATTAGAAAACTTTTGAGGGTAAATTGATGTTTATAATCTTTGAATGAAAATAGTTATTTTTGTCAAACCTCAGTGAGCAAAATCAAACTTAACTCTAAAATTTAGTTGTAAAGTGAAATCATTTGAACTTCAACATGTTTTTCCCAACTCAAACTTCTAAAGATATACAAACAAACAAACAAACATACCCAGTGTCTCCCGCTGAGGAGCAGGGTCTGGGAGGGGTATGTGGTGGCAAGTCATTCCTCTATCTAGAAAGATAGAGAGACCGCTTCCGAAGAGACCCCGACTCGTTAACACAGGCAATAACAATAACAATCATAATACAACGCATATACAAAGCATATAACAAAGCATAACAAAGGCAATAATCATCATAATACGAAGCATATAACACAATGATATATATCACCAGAAGAATTAGATAATGCGCATGTACCACCCAAAAAGGATAAATGAGGAAAACTCCACCTAACTTGTGGGATACGGCCATATGTCACCGTATACCCTTCCCACCCACAACACCCACTAAAAGTCCTTAATTTTAATTCTACGCCTCCACTCACTTCTATCCTCGATCATGCTCTCAGAGAGATGCAGGTCCATCATATCTCTCCTAATAACCTCGTCCCACGTCAACCTAGGTCTACCTCTGCTCCTCCTACCCTCTAAGCTGATATTCTCTACTGCTCGGACTGGTGCTGCCATCGTTCTCCTCTTCACGTGCCCAAACCATCTTAGTCTTCCCTCTCTTATTTTTTCTGTGATACACGCCACCTCTAGCCTCTGACGAAAGACGTCGTTTCTTATCCGATCCAATCTTGTGTGTCCACACATCCACCTCAGCATTCGCATTTCTGCGACCTCTATTTGTCTCTCGTGCGATTTCTTTATGGCCCAACAGTCTGTGCCGTATAACATAGCTGGACGTACTGCCACTCTGTAGAATTTTCCCTTTAGTTTTGCCGGGAACCTCTTATCACACAAAATCCCTGATGCTGCTCTCCACTTGCACCATCCTGATTGTATACGGTGTGCTACATCGCTGTGTATCTCTCCATCTTCCTGTACGTACGAGCCAAGGTATTTGAACCTAGACGTCCGGGGGACCGCCATGCCTTGGATACTGATTTGGGTGTCCTCTTCAGCCTCACCACTAAAGTTACAATGCATGTATTCTGTCTTAGCGCGACTTATCCTTAAGCCCCTGCGTTCTATTGCTGATCTCCACTGTTCTAATCTCTCGTTAAGCACCGTCCTAGATTCTGATATTAAGACAATATCATCCGCAAACAGCATACACCATGGGACTGGCTGTTGTATAGACTTGGTCATCTCGTCCAGCACCACTGTGAAGAGGAATGGGCTCAATGCCGATCCTTGGTGGAGTCCTACTTCCACCGGGAAGTAGTCTGTGTCTCCGACCGGTGCTCTTACACATGTTTTTGCCCCATCATACATATCCTTTATTATTTTGATATACCTTTCTGGTACCTTTCTAAGTTGTAGACTTTCCCAGATGAGTTTCCGTGGCACACTGTCATATGCTTTTTCTAGGTCAATGAATACCATATGCAGGTCTCTTTTCTTTTCTCTATATTTCTCCATTATCCTCCTTATGACGTGTATAGCTTCTGTTGTAGAGCGGCCTGGCATAAATCCAAATTGGTTTACCGCTATCTGGGTTTCTCGTCTAATTCTCGTGTCAACAATTCTTTCCCATAGCTTCATCGTGTGACTCAATAGCTTTATTCCCCTGTAATTTGCGCAACATTGGACATCTCCTTTTTTCTTATATATGGGGACTATGACACTGCTTCTCCACTGCTCTGGCATCTTTCCTGTCTTAAAGATAGTGTTGAATAAGTCCGTTAGCCATTGTAGGCCCTCATCTCCTAGGCACTTCCACACTTCAATCGGGATGTTGTCTGGCCCCACCGCCTTAGCCCTTCCCATTTTCTTCAAAGCTCTCTTAACTTCATCGACTGTGATGCTTCTACAATAACACTTGTTTTGTTGCGTCGTTTGAGTTGTTTCGTCGATCTCCGTTTGTTGATTACGGTTCGTTATGTTGAAAAGGTTAGCGAAGTAAGTGTTCCATCTCCCTTGATGTCTTTCTCCCTCACCAAGACCTTTCCATCCGCGTCCTTTATAAACTTAACCGATCTCAAGTCCTGTCTACTACGTTCCCTTGCCTTGGCAATCTTAGACATGTCATGTTCACCCTCTTTCGTCTCTAATCGCTTATACATCCTGTCGTATGCCGTGTTCTTTGCCTCTGACACAGACTTTTTCGCCTCTCGTTTTGCCTCTTTGTATTTATCTTTTAGCTCTGTTCGTTCTTCCTCATTATTACAGCGTAGAAGCTCTCTAAAACTTTGTTGTTTAATTCTTATCTTCTCCTGTACATCTTCGTTCCACCACCAGGATTCCTTGTGACCGATTTTCCTATTTGTTGTAGTCCCAAGCGTTTCTTTAGCTGCTTGAATGACTCTAGTTGCCATAGCCTCCCACTTTTGGTTTGCGTCTTCCTGTGGCTCACTCGTGTTCATTGGTATGATTTTATCTCTAAAGATGGTAATCTTTTCGTCTTTGAGTTGTCCCCATCTGATCGTAGGTCTACTTCTCTTAGTTGGTTGGACACTTGCTCTCTTGAGTCGTATATCTGCCACCAACATGTGATGTTGAGTGACTACTGTCTGTCCCGGTATTGTCTTGCAGTCCTTCCACGAGCTACGATCTTCTCTCCTCATCAGCAAATAATCTATCTGTGTGTGTCTCCCGCCGCTGCTAAACGTAATTAGATGCGATTCTCTTTTCTTGAAAAACGAATTTATGATGCTTAGTTCATGCGCTAATGCAAAGTCAAGAAGCTCCCTACCGACGTCATTCCTCAGACCATACCCAAAGCCTCCATGCACCAACGGGAAATGATCGTTGTCCTTACCGATATGCCCATTAAAATCTCCTCCTATGAATATTTTTTCTTCTCGGGGTATGTCTCCCATAACGTGATCTAAACTCTCCCAGAACTTCTTTCTTTCCGTCTCCCCTAGTCCAGCTTGCGGTGTATACGCACTAACTACAGCCACTACCTCGTCTCCTATTACTATCCTTAACAACATCAGTCTATCGTCGATTCTTCTAACCTCCACTACATTATCCTGAAGTTCTTTAGCTACTAAAAAACCTACTCCATTTTTTGTTCCATCTGACCCTGAGTACCATAGTTTATACCCATTACACTCCTTCGCCCTCCCACCTCGCCATCTAGTCTCCTGGAGACACGCTATCTGAACCTTACGACTCCTTAACACATCTATTATCTCTAATAACTTACCAGTAAGTGTTCCTACATTCCACGATGCCACTCGTAATTTATAACCCTTATTCCCTGTAGTTGCATCTCTCGTCACTGTACATGATCTCGGGACAACATAATGTCTTCTGTTATCTATTATACCTCACCCACCCAACGTGACAAGAAACACCTTACAAAGAGGGTGCCACACTAATAAAGCATAAACAGAAGCAGTCGAACACAATTACCACCAGCAACAGCAATATATCAAATCACAAGACAATGTGACTGGCACAATCAGGATGCTGGTACCCCTAACCCAGCCAATCAGTCCAATCTAAACTATTTAAAATCAAAACAAGTAGCTATTTACAATCAGGAGCAGAGAATATGAACTAACAATCAGCCTAGAAGCAGGGATATAAACTAGCAATCAGACTAGTAGCAGAGATATAACCTAACAATCAGAACAATCAGTCCAAGTGACAAAATATAAATAGATCACCCAAATTAAACGAACAAGTAGCTATTTAAGAACAAGATATAAATAGATCACCCAAATTAAGAACACAATTATATGCCCACAAATAGAGACAGGGGATGGCTCTCCCTGTTAAAACAGTGCTGGTCCTCCTAACCCAGCCCAAACAATGCCTACAACAAGACAATATTCGTGATGCAGAATAATAAAAAACAGGAAGAAGAGAATGATGGAACGAACTCACCCAGGGGTACCCAAGTTAGGGAATTCCAATCCTTTAGCAAAACAACCAGAACCAGAATTGGGTACTTTCAATAGATCTAGGGTTTTAACCCTAGAACACCAAACAGAAGGTTTCAGCCGGTTTCAGCCGGCGCCCTTCCTCACCGGGGGTCGATCAGATTTTCTCGAAGGGGTCGCCGGTGCTCTCGAAGGTGTCGATCGATGGTGTCGATCGAAGGTGTCGAGAGATGTTAGACACAGATGTCGATCGAAGGTGTCGATCAGATTTTCTCGAAGGTGTCGATCGAAGATTTTCTCGAGACACAGATGTGAGACACAGATGTGTAGCAGGTGTCGATCGATTGCGTTGG
This sequence comes from Flaveria linearis, assembly GCA_024085815.1. Classification (NCBI taxonomy): domain Eukaryota; kingdom Viridiplantae; phylum Streptophyta; class Magnoliopsida; order Asterales; family Asteraceae; genus Flaveria; species Flaveria linearis. The sequence goes on from CM044008.1 coordinate 1,482,762, forward strand.
TGCTCTCGAAAGGGTCGATCTGATGTGGAGAGATGCGTAGCAGGAGTCGAGAGATGTTGTCGGCTGCTCTCGAAGGGGTCGCCGGTGCTCTCGAAGGGGTCGTTCGAGTGCGCCGGTTTTCTCGGCTTTGGCCGGCGGAGGTCGCCGGTGAGGAAAGGGCGCCGGTGGTCGCCGGTGTTGGTGATTTGAACGTTGGAGGTGTCGGTGTTGCAGAGAGAGAGAGAGAGAGAGAGAGAGATGTTTAACATCTCTCGACACCTTCGATCAAATATGACATGGTAACTTGATTGTGTATCTCTTTGTCAAAAACTAAAGAAAATCTTACTCTTCAATTAAGAAATCAACTATTTTGAACGCTTCAACAAATTAACCAAAGTCAACAGCTATCATTATCCACTTTATCTTTATACGTATATATAGAATCGCCAACATGTAAAGAAAATTGTTAAACTACAAATAGCATCATTTTAAGACCCTAATAAAAGTAAGGCATAGTGATGTCATGCATAGTTGAGGGAGCAATTTGTAAAAACTTTTACCTTTAGAAACACAAACAAAATCATGGGAAATTGATACATGAAAGTGGCATTTGAAGGTTTCAAAATTTTTATCATGAGGATCAAATAATGGGACTCATGATCAAAGAATAATAAGTTTTCCATAGTGTCAAATGACAATTGGGTACCTCATAATTTGATGAGATGGGTGAGCATTGCATCAACATGACCCCAAATTTAGGTAATCAACTATATACATTACACTAGCTTGCCTTCCGATCTAGTTGTATTAATTTCTACTCTTATACAAGAAATAAATTATGTGAAAATTGAAAAGAACATACTAGATAACTATTGGTTTTATATAATTGATAATAATTTTTTAACAACAAAAAGTTTATAGATTTACGAGCATACATTAGATATATCCATATCATCTGATGTTAAATACTACATGAGAAGTAATGATCTCTGTCATAGTGAAGAGAGAAAAATTCTTTTAAATAGATAGGGGTAGGGAGTTTAACATTCCAATAGAAAGCAATCGATTGGGTCGGATTTTGGTATCATGATCGAATTTGGATTGAACCAGTCAGATTGAATATCCGAATTTGAATAGATACATATATTTTTTATTTACTACATATATATTTATTTGTGCTATATATAAATTATTTATTTATTTCATATATATATATATATGTGTATATATATATATATATTTTTTATAATTATGCATCATTTAAATAAATCCAATTTTAAATTGAATTTTTGAATTCTAATTAAAAAACAGCATGAAAACTAATTTGATAAACACACCTAGCTAGACGCGGTTCCTCTAGTAGAGAGACTGTAATATTTCATGTTGTTTGATATGATAAGATATGACATACACATGCGTCTTTGACCCGATGGTACTAAAATGTGTTAGAATTGTATCTTTTCTAAGAGGGGGAAGGTTTAAAGTCCTATTGATTATAGTAAACAAATCATGTAAATAAAGGAATATCTAAATAGTTAGTGAGCTCACTTTTTAAAATATATATATGATATGACATGCCAAAAACCAAGTAACTTAAACAAAATAAACACATATTTGTTATCAATTATTGAGATTAAAATCAAAATTATGTTAAATCATAGCTTATATTAGGAACCGTTCTACAGACTTGTGTAATTATCTCTGATTGTAACTAAGTTAATCCGAATCATAATCTTTGACAGGGTTATGCACTACATGTTGTACTGTCTGCGCAAAAGTTTGTAAACATTGTGAATATTAAATGAGCTTGAACATATGTGCAAAGGAATCCTAATATCATGGCACAAAATAATCTAGTAAACATATAATAATATGAAGCAGGCATGACTCACAATTACAATAAAACGACTTCTGGCCATCGCAATAATGTCCTTTTGTCTGTTTTCTTTCTAATTAATTACAAAAAAATATTGTTACATTTGATATATAATTTCGAATAATTAAAAAACTAACATATTTATAAGAAACAGTTTTGGCTTGTGTTAATAACTTTAACATATTAGTTACATATTTAAAACTTTTGATAGGATACACAAATCTTGATTTACTTGAGTTTAAAACACATGTTGATTTGTTTGTGTGTGTGTAAGTATGAAGATTTGTTTCACATAAATTTAAGTAAAAACTGTAAGAATCAAATAAACAATTATATGTATAGATTTTTACCGATGATACATACTTGTTTTTTTCCTTCCTTTTCATTATATTTTTAGAGTTGTATATTTAAATTTGGGTTTTGTTTAAGAACTCTATTTGTATTTATGTATAGATGTATATGCATGCATATATCTTTTGACACAAATCACACACTCACTAAATCTAACTGTATTCTTTTTGACTACCACATGATTTAAACCCTTATCACCTATAAGAGAGACACCATTTAAATACCTTGTTAATTAGCATTAGCCTACCAATCCTTTTGTTGTAGCATGTATAAATACTATATAATTCGGTCATAATAATCCAAATGCTTAAGTTTATTGTCAAACTTTTTAGTGGGGTGGATATGGGAAAAGGATGTTTGTGGGTGTGATTAGGGAGGTGGATTAGATCATTAAATATAGCTCTAAGTAGGGATATTACATCTAAACTACTTGGTAGCACAAAAGCAGCTATTAGTAGACCATGAATGATATTCCACTATATATTTTTAATTATCAAAACTAATATCTTAAGACTCAAGATTTCTTAAAAGAAAAAGAGTGAAACTATTTCCATTTCTTTATTAATGATCATCGTTATTTTGTTAGGAGTAGTTGTATTGAAATATATTAAGTTTAACCATGTATTGAAATTTTGTAGAATATGTTAAGGTTATCATAATCTGATCTTGACACTATGTAACTAGAATACTCTCACACGCGTAGCGCGGGTAATCACATTAATCACATCATAAATTTGAATATGAAAACCAACATACAAAAAATATAGTAATGATTACTTTGACTTTACACTTGAAGACGTCAAGCAAACGGAAAGAAAAAAATAATGTTAACATAACATAATAAATTTAACAAACGTGTCGAACTAACGTAAGTTTTCACATATTTTATGATGCAAATAAAATAAATAGGTATTTAGAATAATCTTTAATTACTGAAATAACTTGACAAATAAAAAGGAATCAAATATGAAAATCACAAAAAAACACAAAAACTAAAAAGTCCCATGTAGCTAAAACACTCAAATAATGAGGAAATATTCATGTGAAATTAAATCCTAAATTTACATTTATTATAATTATGTGTTACTGGATTATAATAATTTATAAAGGATTAATAAAACAACTTTATCAACAGCACTAATAAGAATTTTATTTAACAAATAAATTATAAAAACAAACAAAATGAGCACTTACCTTTTATTAAAACCCATTACATAAAAGATAAATGTTTTAAGATTGATAGTAATAAAAAATTAAAAAAATTAAATTTTACACATAATATAAACTTATAATAGTATAATACACCAATCACTATATTTATATTTGTTCGAATTATATAATATAATTTTAGTAGCTTAATGTCTTAATTAGTACTTGTAAAAAGTAGTCTTGAATTTCTAAAAAGTTTAGTGGTACCTTGATCAAAGTAGATCATGACCTAAACTTATCACCCTTTTGGACCCAATAATTCGGGCTTTTACAATATAGTCAAAAGTTTAACCAAATCGTATAAAAAAATAAAAAATGGTATATTTGTTTAAAATTTTGTCATATAGTTAAATAGGTATAAAAGTGCTATTAAATATGATTTTAACTTCATTATAATTTTTTCCTATTATTTTATATTATACTTAACATTGACTAGAATTAGACGACGATCGCTTAAACTTTAAAATTTTAGAAGTTCAAGATATATGATTAATTATATATTCTTTTGGTATAGATGTTCTTAAAAATATAAAAACAAAATAATTTTGGCTGTTGCCCTCTTTTAGGGGTTGTGGTTGCATACTCATCTTTTCCATTTTTTTATTATGAACATGTAGTGTAGCAAAATAAAATTAGAATTATAACTTCTAAACAAGACAACTAGAGTGATGATTATCATGAAGTAACACTTAATTATTTTAGAACGACCAATCTTTTAAAGGATTGGTTAAAATTTATTTTAATCTTATGATTTAAGTTGCTGAATTAACTCCACATTTCTAGGAATGTTTGTCTCTTATTTCACAATTTTATCATATGATTCCAGTATTGTTCCTATATATATATCTCTTGATTCACAAATTTATCAAATATAAATATCTTTTTAATATATCAAATATCAACCTTTTTTTCTAAAATTATAAAAAATCCAATTAGAATATTTTATCTCTTAGGAATTTAACTTCCACTGATTTAAACATTTTGAATGAACAGTCCAACACAAGTCTCTTTTTGATCAGCTAGCATAGTATTAATGAGGTCCTTTGAGTTATCTCGTAATAAGTTCTTGTGGTTAAGAACACATATTTTCTTTCTATGGAGTATAAATAATTACATGCGGGATGTTTAGTTTTTTTTTTTTAACAACCGGTAAATAATTTTTAAGCCCGGTCACTAGTACAAAATTGGTTTGTTAGGGCGGTTATTTTAAGTTGTTAGGGCGGTTTTACACCGCCCTTAAAAACCTCGCTCTAAAAAATGGTTGATTTTATGGGGCGGTTATTTTATAGGGCGCTATAAACACCATGACTTCACGTTGCTAAAAATGGGTCACTGATTTGGATCATACGACCAGGGTTTCACGTCACAAAGATGGCGACGTTGGTTTGGTGATCCACAATGGCACGAAGGTCCGGTTCACAACATCAATTAACTCGTTTACTTGTTATAAAAGGCTGTCAAGTTAGCTTGTTTAATTTGATGTTTATCGTAGATGGAATCACAAGACATGACATTATATCAAGTGACGACTGCGACCCATATATAAATAAAAATAAAGCCAATAAGTAATAAGTGAATTAAAAAAGAAAATAAATTTTCATCCGACACAAACAATCATGACAAACTAAACCCGAAGTACCTCAAATAGGGCTGGACCATCCATTGTTATATGGTTTGGTTCGTGATCCTTACATTTCATAAATTTTGGTCCTTGGTTTAGGCTGGTTCGAAGTGTAATGTTAACAAAAGAAACCAAATGTAACAAAAAGTCTATGTCTTCCTAAACTCTACGTCAAGTCTTCCTCATGTTATTTCAAATGGTTCTTTTCAAACAATAATTTACTTATTATTATTTTCGTAAGGTTCCGGATTAATCATTTAGTCCAAAACATCAATTGCTTTTCTTTTTAAGTTTTGGGGCGGTTCTTGATTTTATAGGGCGGTTTTTGGGTATGTTTTATAGGGCAAATTTTTCATTTTATAGGGCGGTTTTTGGTGTGTTTTATAGGACGGTTTCGGTCTGCATTTTATAGGGCGATTTTTTTTACATTTTATAGGGCGGTTTTGTAGTTTTGAAATAAATATATTAATTTATTAAATGGATTTTTTCCAGAATATATTTTTTTACTTTTCATTGTTCCATTCCCAAACTCACCATAAAACCTAAAACCATACCATTCAAATTATTGAAATATATTGTACAATAATTCCTCAAACACTTAGTGTTTAATATACAAAATTTGATTAATAACACAATGATACCTTAAAATACATGGACGCCTATTTAGAATACATTTTGCTTATAAACTGCGACGTTAATTGTAAAATCAACTTGTCAATTTTCATTTCTGACATGTAGCTTGTGTCATTCCAAATCTAAAAACAAATAAATAAAAAATGTGATTTATTATATTAATAGTTCAATATGTAAATATACAAATTGATAAAAATAAGCAATATGTAAATATACAAATTGATAAAAATAACTTACTTTCTTGAGAAATTGATGTTGAATATCTTTGACGAACTCATACATATGTTTTATAACCATAAAGTCGCATTCCCAATTTTGTAGTTGTTGCTTACACTGCATAAAAATCACAATTGTTAATGTAGTCTTATCAACAATGAAAAAATATTAATAAGTAATTAAAGACATACATTAATCATTTCCCATTTAAATGCAAGCCCAAGAGCTTCATCAATTAAAGACGTAAGAGCGTAGGATTTGGAATTTTTTTTCCTTTTATAGAATCAAGAATATATCCCTTTTGTGTTAAAGGTGAAATGATCAATAGCAACCAATGGGAACTACAAAAAAAAGTTATAGATAAATTAAGTATGCTTATGTTTATATGTATAAATAGTGTATAAATAAATATTAGCTAGCAAAATGTGGTGCAACAAAAAATGGTTTGTCTATATGAAGTACATATATATTCATGATGTGTTCTTTAACAGCAGATGAATTATTAGCGCACATGTCACTTGTGATGTTACCCGGATTAAAGAAAGCACATCTAGAATTGTCTAACCCATAAATGTATCTTAAATTAAAAAAAAACACGAAGTTAGTAAATTGATTTGTATAAATAAATGCTATTGACCATATAAAACAAAGATAACTTACATTGCAAACCAATGTATGATAGTGATATCTAGCCAGTCGTTACAAAATAATTATAACATCTCCACATATGGAATCCAAAATTCAACCTTTACGATCCATCTAAAAATAAAAATAAACAAATATGATATGAAGTGTATGTATATGATGTAATTCGGTGGCTCTAAGACAGTGGATCCTAACCCACTTTTTGAATATTCTATCTCATATATATATAGTCTAACACTAAAAGATTAAATTGTGTATGTATAGTGACAATCAAATATATGTTCTATCATTAAATTGAATGATTATATATATATATACATGTATATATATATATATGCATATATAACACTAACAGATTAAAACTTACTAACCTTTTAAAATCTTGGAGAACCTCTTGAACAAACTCTTGTTAAAACTTAGTATGATCTTGATCAAATATATGGTGATGATGATTATAAAGACTTGAATCACTAAAACAAAACATTATATAAATTATATCACTAATAAACACAATCAACAATAATCAAAATTTAAAAAGAAATTAAAATATAGTAACATACCTTAATATATTTCTCATTTGAGAATAATAAAGATGATGATTAATATAAAATTGTTAAGTAATTGACTGAAGCTAGAAGTTTTGAAGTTTGATAACAGAGAGAGTTTGAGGTTGAAGACGATAATAGTTCCAATATTTTAAAAAGTTAACGTTATATTGTTTATGTAGCTGCTGGCAGACTTTATTAGGGCGGTTTGGGGGGAAAACCGCCCTAAAAAATAATAACTAACCGCCCTAAAAAATCCTCAAAACCGCCCTAAAAATGACAAAATAACCGCCCTATCAAATAAACTCATTTTTTGAGGCAAATTCCGTTTGAATCGCTCTAACAAATCAGTTAGGACCGCCCTAACAAACCAATTCTGTACTAGTGGGTCACAGGGGTAAACCCATTGGCGAAAGGCCACCACGCCCGCGAACACAGACAACGCTGGTGATCAAGTTCGCCCACCATTCCAAAGGAAATCTACCACCCAAAAGCCCACTTGAAACATATTACACCTAGTGAGACTCCAACCCATGACCTTCATTTTGGAAAGTCATAGGTGTCTCTTCCTATACCAGTTGATCTAGGACTCATTGACATGCGTGATGTTTAGTACCAATTCTAATAGTATTGTTTGAGCAAAGGCCTGGTGAACTGTGATCAGTCCTAAGCTAGTGAAACTCCTTGTGGGGGTAAGTTCCCAACCACACAAAAAGCATAACAATTTAAGCATCCGCCATTGCCTATCTCTAGGGGAGACTCGATGGGTGTTTGGGATTGCTTTTTAAAACAGTTTTTAGCTTTTGAAATGGATGAAAATTCAAAAACGTCTCTCCGAAGTCATTAAAAGTCATAAATTCTGATTTTTTATGACTTTAGGAGGGACATTTTTTACTTTTCACCCATTCCAAAATCATGAGGGCGGACCTTGGCGCAGCGGTAAAAGCTGTTCCTAAGGGACCAAAGGTCTCAGGTTCGATCCGTGGAAACGGCCTCCCCACAAAATGTGGGGGAAAAACCGCGTACATCTTCCCTTAAATGGGACGGACCCTCCCTGGACCCTGCGAAAACGGGGGAGCTCTTTGCAGCACCAGGTACGCCCATTCCAAAATCAAAAGTTATTTTAATAAGCAATCCAAAACACCACCTCAGTGAAACAGATATGTCTATAAAGATGTATTACCACCTACATAAAAAAACCTTATAAGGCTTCGGTGTTGTTTGATATTTGCTTGGGATTTTTTCGAACAACTAATGTGAAAGACGAAGAAGACATTCTTACGGGAGTGTTGATTCATTAGTGAAATACACTCTGATAAAACTACAATTCTATCCTTGTGTCAGAAATTATGCTTTTAAGGTGATTAAATTTGACATTTTTAGTTGAACATTTCTTCATGGGTCCATCAAAACAGCTGTGAGCTGTGTAACTTTGAAATATCGATTGCCACAAGGAATTTTTAATAGCTTCGTGGACTTTAAAAATGATATCAATTTTGCATGGAGTAAATATTAAAAAAAACACTTCTTTTGTTTATAAATGCATGTATACAATCTCGTGGTTCATATTAAAAATTTGTATGTTTGGCTATCTCATGTAATTATGTTTGCTCTTAATTACCTCTTATGTTGAAAGCCTATATACACCTTTTCAAGGTTGTGTGAAGAATTTCATCAAAGGAACCTAACAATGTTAAGAGGATTCGTGTTATTTTGATCATTGAAATTTATCAGATTTTTTTCATCATACAAGTTTCAATAAAAGAAATTTTGAATTGAAGTTTTAGGATTATGAATTTATGGTTGAGAGATAATAACATTGCATGCTAACCTTAGGGGTGTCAATCATGTCTGGTTGATTGGTTGAATTATTGAATCTGAGTAAGATTTATATATTTATTTGTGTCTATGCATCAACTTTTATCTGCACACAGTTAAAATCATGTAACTCAAATATGACACAACTAGCTCACTAATCTAAACGATCCAAATAGTTCACGTGTTGCCGGTTGAAATCAAGTCGTAAACGTGCTAAACAGGTCGGAGGTCAACTTGTTTAATTAAATAAGTTTAACATGTCACAAGTCATGTTTAATTAAGGTAATCAACCCAAGCAATAACCTTTTACTAAACGAGTTATCTGTTGTCATATTCATATCATGTTAGAAATCGCCACTCTAGTTGTCCCCAACCAAGAATTATGATTATGTGAACCATAGAAACATCTACGTTAATTATGCATCATTTATAACCCGTACTCTATTTGGGATATAGCCACAAGGATCAATTTAAACTAAATAAGAAATAGGAAGAATTCAATTTAGATAATATAAAACAAGAGCATGTTAGCTTACATGTGCATCGTGACATCAACATTAACATGTATTATTTAAACTTATATGGGAAGGAGAACACTATGGCAATTGAAATATGAATTAAAAGGGATAAATTACATTGGAAACATATCTAATCATATATTATACTAGGTTGGTACCCGTGTAATACACGGGTTGAATAAATAAATTATTAAATGATTAATAAAAAATTTATGAATTATAAAACTATACTTGAAGATAAATATGATTATAATTACGTATAAATTGCTACTTTAAGTAATAAACAATAATGTATTTTTCTTAAACTTTTATTTTATAAAAAATATGTGGTTTTTAAATATTTTGTTTTAATTAAAATGATTTTTTAAAAACTTTGTTGCTTTTTTGTTTTTAAAAATGTGTTTTTAATTTTAAAAAAATAGATTTTCATTTTATTTAACTATACAAATTTTAATTTGAAAATAGTATGAGTAATATTATTAGTATTCAATATTAGTTTTAATAATAGAGAGAAATGAGAAAGTTAGTAAGATTAGGTTTACGATTATATCACGTTTTATCTTATTTTTTCTTTATTATAGATAGATAGATAGACAAATAGACAAATACATATATAGAAAGATAGGCTAGAAACTCATTCTTTTAACGAATTATAGTTAGTAATAAAAATAAAGATTTATACTACGAAATTTTGATATAAGATATGAATTATATATACATAATAGTTCAAGAAAATAAACAATTATGTTATCTTTTTTAACTCTCTTATCTAAATAGTTTAATTTTTAAACATTCGTTTTAAAATTCTTTTATAGAAAAATTTATAATAAAAATCTTGTTTAACAAAAAACTCCGTTCTGTAATTATTTTGGTTGTTTTAATAAGATTATTTTTAGAAACGTAGAGCTTTTTTATAATTTTTAAAAAAGGACCGATTTAAAATATTTTTTCAAAAGGTTTAGTGTTTTTAGAACTTTCATATTATATAAAAAATACATTATTAGTTCTATTTTAATAAAAAGATTTTATTTTTTTATTTTCTTAATAAAATCTAATTTTAAATGTTACATTGATTCTAAAAAATCTATATGAGAGAGAAATAATTCAATTAATAAAATTGATATTTAATAAGAGAGAGAAATTAGGTTTAGAGTTTAAATTATTATAATACCCTTTTGGAGGGAAAATTAATATGAGAATGCCTAGAATAATGACATGTGGCAACAAGGTAGGTCAAATGAGTGACAAGTGGCAAAATAAACCTTCTTTATTAGATACTATAGATTTTCAGGTTGGTTTTAAGTTGAAATGTCATAAGTTTGACTTATATAGACGATGCAAGAGTTCATTCTTTCATATATCCTCTTGTATCACGAATAATAAAAACATTGAGTAAGTTTGACATGGAGGAGGTTAGAACTTGAACCCGAAAGTCGAATACAAAGTTGAGAACATGATTATAATCAATCTCCTTAACGATTGATTAGATTTCGGTATAAACATAACTATATCAGTGCTTTATGAACTATTCCTCACTCTCACTTATTGAGTTTTGGAATATAGTGTTTGTGAGGATAACCATGTTAGAGTTTTTGGGCATAAGAGCATCTACCTCGGTTGTAAATCTGGAGACCAGGATCAAAGCTATGCAAAACGAGAATTCTTATTGAATGAAAAGTGGAAATGAAAATGTGTTAACAATCCATCAAACCCGAAGGTTTATATATGCCTATACACAAGCTTTTAACTAACTAACAAACTTTTAACTAACTAACTTCTCTTTAAAACTAAAACACACTTTAACTTTTGGAATTAATCCAACATACACCCCCCTAATTCCAAAAGTACTCATTCAAAGTTTTCAACACCAATTAGAGCCCTCATCTCTATGAACTTTAAACGTGGCAACGGTTTAGTAAGTATATCAGCTTTCTGCATATTGCTACTCACAAACTCCACTTGAATCTGACCTTTCTCAATACAATCTCTTATGAAATGATACTTAGTATCTATATGCTTCGATCTCCCATGAAAAACAGGATTTTTCATTAGAGCCAAAGCCGACCGATTGTCAACCTTGATCACCACTACCTCAGCCTTTCTTCTAGTGACTTCTTCAAGTAAACCTCCCAACCACAAAGCTTGACATGCAGCCGATGCAGCTGTGACATCCGGTGATTTTCCGTTATCAAACTCCGTTAGTTCCGTTAAGTTTTACATACACGCGTCGTAAGCACACACTAGTTTTCGTTTGACGTTGGTGACCTAATAATAATTAAAAATGTTAGTTTAATAATAATCTACTTGATTAGATGATTATTGTGTTATGCTTATGCGTTTACGCGATTTAAAGACTATTCAGGAATTTTATCGCGTAACGCGGAAACGCGTGTGTTATTTCGTATGTCTTGTGTTTTTATAAAAATAAAATATACAAAAGTTATCATTAGTTTAAATGTTCATATTATTATGTTTAAAACACATTAAAAAGAGTTTAAAAGTTAAATTTTATAAAATGCAAAAGGCTAGGGTTTAAAAGGGATATATTTGTAAATTTGACTAAAATACAACAACCCAAACCCCACCCTTTTCCCCCATAATCGACCTGCACTTCTCTCTCCCTCTCTTCTGCGATTTTGAGCCAAGAACAAGCATTAGAACCCGGTTTTGATCGATTTCAACAACAAAACAAGTTAGAATCATCAATTGCAAGCTATTACAAGTTTAAAGGTTAGATTTTTATGAGTTTTCCATGTGTTCTTGATATGGCCTGTCACACCCCAACCTTGACGGCGGAATCGTCGAGGCATGAGAGTTACGATTGTTCACAGCCACATAACGCTATTATTAGTTCCAAATATATTAATCAAGATTCAATTGTAACATACAAGTAAAAGACTCAAACAAAGGTACATCCAGATTACAGGTATAAAATATCCAGATCGTTCGTTTATTTCTCTAAGTCCAATCCTAAATGTGATAAGCTTCAAAGAGTAACCTGAAACATGTTAAAAAAATAAAAGGTCATCATAAAAATGTTGGTGAGCATTCCATAGTTTTCAATACATAAGTATATAAAAGATGACAATTTAAGTTATAAGTTAGTGAAATAAGTGATTAGGGATGTTATGAACAATGCAACAATCAAACCTCGACAAAGTTTACAAGTCTTATACTTTAAAAGTATATATGATCAGCTAAGTGTATTTGGTTCCCTAGTGCACAAGCATACGGCTCCTAGGAGTCGGCAGTTCATCGACCTTAGCACCAAATAGGTTGTCTGTCCCATAGATCTATGACTTCGCTGGGCTAGCAATAGTTAATGATTGTACATATAATGCCATAACATGGTAACCACAAAAGTTCAACTAACCACAACTCACAAGTAAATTGCCATAAGTTTACAAGTCTCGAATAAGTTTATAAGTGCAATGATATAAGTTAACATGTTTCACCCCAAAGTGTGAAAATAAGAAAAAGGGGTATAGAAATACTCACATGGCGATTAAGTATATTATGATGATTATTAAGATCAATATACGTCTTTCCAAGATATTCCTTCACAAGGTACCTAAATATGTATAGATTTACATCCTTTAAGTTTAATTAATAATAATCTTGACGTTTTAATAATAATTGGGGTTTCCATTTAGGTTTTTGAATGGTAGTTTAAATAAACAAATTTTATTTATTTTGAATGTCTTAAAATAAATAAAATGAATTTATTGAATGTGATTACGTTTAGAATTTAATCAATGTATCCGTACGCGCAATCGTTTGAGTTATTGTTAAATGTGTGGAAAATAAATAATTAATTTTATCAATTATATATGATAATTAATTAATATATTTATTTAATATAAAAGAAAGAAAAGAAAACGTTTTTGGCAGGATTTATGTAACTTTTATATCGTGATTCAAACAATAATAAATATTATTTGAATAATTTACAAGTAATATGATGTTAGATAATAATTTAATAGTTTAAATTATTAAAAGTTCATTTTTGTATAAAAATTTTGTATTATTTGTGATTTTTATTTATTTAAAATATTTAATAAAGTAGATGAAATTTTAAAAATAATTTCCAGAAAACAAATAAGTTGTTTTGAAAATTTTAATGTTTTTTAAACATTTTTTTTTTTTATAATTTTTTTAGAATTTTTCTGGATTTTATAAGGCTTTAAAAAAAAAATTTTAAAAAGGGAGGTGGCCCGGGGTCGAACCCGGGACCTCCGGTTAGACATAAGGCGCAAGAACCAGTGGGCTAAGCATACAACCACGTTTCTTACTGGTTCACTTTTAATTTAAACCCAATCCCCATTAACCCCAATTTCCCGAATGAACCCTAGATCGATTTCAATCCAATTGGCCATCCAAACGATTTTGATAACAGAAACATTCATGGGGCTTTTGTTCCCTGAATGAAAACGAGTATATGGATGTGTGCAATTCACCTTAATTCGAACGTATTGATGATGAACGGTTCAAGAACAGTTCGCGGCACACGCGATGATCGATGGATGCCCAGACAATGTTTATAATCAAATTAAGCTTTAGGGAAGCTTCAAATGGTGAGTTGGAAACAAAGCCCTATGTTATTTTCAAGAAAAATCGATTGTAGATCGGGTTTTAGGTGTGTTGCAGGTTCGCGACAGAGGTGAAATCAAACGGGTTCTTGTGTGTTTTTCGAAGGTGTTTAAGCCTGGTAATTGTTTAGGAATGTAAATATGATTGTTTATATAAGTTTAATTTAGTTAATTATTAATTCTTTGAGTGGATTTTGTTAGGTAATTTTAGTGGGTTACATAGTGGATCATTACCTGAAATCCGGGCAATTTCGCTCGAATTGAAGTGCGTTGTTAGGTCCACAATGTTCCCACGATCGTACTGGTGCGTTTGGGGGTCCAAAAGACCAGTTTTTTGTGGTTTTCAAACGTCGCCGGAGCCGCGCCGGACATTGCCGGCCGGCGACCGGATAATCGGGGGGAACGGGGGGGGGGGGGGCTGGGTTGTAATTTCAGAATGTTACACAATGGTCCCTGTGGTTCCGAGTATTATCATTTTATGCAAAACTTTGATTTTTAAGTTTGATAAATTACATAAACCACCCCTGAACTTATTATTATCATTACTATTATATTATTATTATTATTAATGCTATTAGTATTAATATTATTATTATTATTACTATTATCTTTATTATTATTGTTATTATTATTATTAATTATTATTAATTATTATTATTATTAAGTATTATTGTTATTATTATTATTATTTATAAAAATCGTGGTAAAAATACGAAATGTTACAGTCTCCCCTACTTTAAATAATTTCGTCCCGAAATTAAGAATGAACTTAAACGAACAAGAGGGTTTAAATGAAAGATAAGTGTATAACGGACAGTGTTTGACGTTCGACTACAAATGAGACGTTTCACTTTATGGAATCCTACAAGTCTCTTGACGTAATACATGTCAATTTGAACTCTTCCAGTGAAATGCGAAAGTTATCATTGAGAGTTGGTATATGAAACGTTGGAATACGATGACGAGTTACCGTGGTATGTTAGACTTATAAGACACAACTTCTAGAATGTAGTTTCGTGATAAAGTGATGTCTTGAAATCAATAAAAGACCGACAATGATAAGAAAGGTTAACCGTCAGAATTCAAGAATCCCAAACGTCACCATATGAAACGATCTTAACGCATATCTTGTGAATATGCATTTCTCCTTTGACCAACCATCGGTCTAAGAATAATACTCTATGCGAAGATCTTGGAATGAGTTCACGACGATAGTTAAGAATATTATTAAAAACAGAAAATGAATCAATCGTTCAAAATAACGATCGACGTTTTCACATCATACCACGGTATACGAATAATTGAAACAGATACATGTCAATATCTCGACGTTGTGAGATAATGGGTCGAATTGAATTTTTAGCCAATCGGTCTATAATGCACCGATTGTCATCATAACATTTAAAATAAGAGGCACCTAGTGGATGAAAAGTTAAACAGGAGATTTACGGGAACACGGAGGTTAGGTTTTATCATAAATGAAAGTGAAACACTTGGACACATATTAAGTTATGTCTTTTCTTTTATGCCAAACCCATGACTACAGATTATGAAGGTTTATGAACCATTATATCCACATTGCAACGAGGATAATAATGAATCTTGTTGTTCGAATTCAAGATAGAGTTTTAAATATTTCTAAGGTTAAAGATTTAAAAGCTATTCAAGACGTGACACAAACAATAAGAAAAGTATTTGTAACCATGTTTTGCAAGGTAACAAATTTCCAATTGCAGATCACATACGTAATTCATCAAACAATAAGAGAGGTATTCGATAATATCCTTATTTGACAAAGGATTGTTTAGGAAGACCACCATCACGTAATCGGGTTTTGATGATAGTTTACAATGAAAATCGATAGATAAGGAATCAATGGTTTGATGTAGCTACATCGAGTCAATAAAAATAAAGGGGAAGAAATTGATTTAAGAATTTAAGTTCTCCAAGGTTGGAGTCAAAATCAACCTAAAACGATCGAGTCTTCTTTCAAGTTCAGAGATCATGCTTTGGCTTAACAGGTCAAAATACTAACATTGTTTCACCCGTCAAGTTACTACATGCTTCTCGTCACTTGGTTACAACCAGGGTAAGTTGAAGGTCAAGAAATGAGAGCAGTCATCAAGGTATGGTTTTCACTCCTAACTTGATGGTGTATTCCCAAGATATGACCACTAACTTACCAATCAAAAAGTTCGATCCCAACTTGTTGTTGAGGATCCACATAAATAAGACATGGTAACTCACCATTAAGGTAAGGAAAATCACTCTTATCTTAACGGTGAAGTTCTTACAAAAACAAAATATAACAAAATGAACTTCTTCATCAAAATCCAGAATTCACTCCTACTTTGACGAGGTCGTTCCATTTGAGAAAATACAATCCATAAAAATGAAATTATCATCAAGGTATGGGATTCACGCCTATCTTGATGATAATAACAAGAAAACAATCGAAGATTGACATTTGTCACCAAAGTACGGGTTTTCAATCCTATTTTGGTGAGATCATGTCACTTGTGAAATGCCATTCCAAAGAAAATACTTGAAGTCAATCCTCAAGATAAGGTAATCACCCTGATCCAGAGGATGAAATTTCATTAAACACACAATTGGAAACCATTTATCGAAACGAATAGAGATTCATCAAAGTAAGGGAATCACCCCTGTTTTGATGAGATAGAATCATTTAGGAGATACGAGTGTTCTTAGTCATAGGCTGACTTGCAAACCCTTGCATTTCCCACGGTTTAACCATGATTCATAGTTTGACTTAACAACGAAAGGAAAAGGATATCATTTAGAATTTCAGAAAATTTCAAGTTACATCAATGTAACAAAGAGAAAATCATGATTACAAACTTAAGATCAAGGTTTGAGATAACAGAAGTTGTTGTGGTGTTCAAACCTTGGATGTCTTAAATCAGGAAGACGAAATCAAAGACAAGAATGATTCAACACCATGATGAGATGTGAACATTCGATTCACAATCGAAAGGAAAATACAAGGACTTCTCAAGATATGAGGTCAACCATAACCTTCTTGAAGACACGCGTACTTATAAGTGGTAACATAGTTATAATTAGTTTATTCGATCATTGAGGTGAGTGACCACTTATAATATTTAAATTAACAAAATTAACATTCAATTAGCAAAGTATTCCGAGATGTAGGAATTCCACCTACAGCATTGCATGTTCTTAGTTGTAGAACACATCCTTAAGAGGATTTTGGAATCATAAGTAACGGTTTAAAGTTTTAAAGATCATACGATTTAGATTCTCAATATCTTTGGGTATATTGAAATCCATGTTCACGTTGGTCAAGATAAGAAGATAGTTACAAGAAATGCCGAGTTCAATACTGTTACACGTTACACGTTGAGCTTTGAAACGTAAGAGTTGAATTGTAGGATGGGTTTAATATTAACAGGAATATTATTTAGGTTAAGAATGAGAAAATATTTAAACTTTGATGATAAACCAGTTCAAGGATTCAAGGATTTTTAAGATACAAAAGGATGGTTCCATTTGGTAACGCATTACCATTTGGAATCGTTGACACGTCAAGGTAAATTGACTCATTTTCCTTAGAGATTTGTGTATTTTGACCATAGTTTCTCACTCATCCCAGAAATCCCCAGGTAGCGTAACGGTTCCCTCAATGAGATTTATACGAATACGCTTGCCTTAGCCCGAAGGCCTTTTGCCAGGAAATCCAGAATACAGGTGTCTATGTGCCACACAAATTTCTTTGGTTTATGAAATCAAAACCTTGATGAGATTTTCACAGATTAGACATAGAGTCTAAGGAATTAAATCCACAATGATAAGTGTAGATTCCACATGTCGTTGAGAATAGGTTTAGGAAGTTCATTTGTCGGGGAGAGTCAAAAGTCAAAGTTAAGTTTAAGGAGTCAAGTAACTAAGTTTTAAGCATACATAAGGCAATCCTATGCTAATGCATCAAGTTACACAAAAGGCATAGCATTATGTAGCATTTAAACAATATGTAAGCATAAAAGTATAAGGATCTGTCTATGAGGTTCATGCAACTATAGTCTAGGTCACCATTTCTAATAACCTAAATCCCTATAGTTATGGGCTCTGATACCAATCTGTCACACCCCAACCTTGACGGCGGAATCGTCGAGGCATGAGAGTTACAATTGTTCACAGCCACATAACGCTATTATTAGTTCCAAATATATTAATCAAGATTCAATTGTAACATACAAGTAAAAGACTCAAACAAAGGTACATCCAGATTACAGGTATAAAAATATCCAGATCGTTCGTTTATTTCTCTAAGTCTAATCCTAAATGTGATAAGCTTCAAAGAGTAACCTGAAACATGTTAAAAAAATAAAAGGTCATCATAAAAATGTTGGTGAGCATTCCATAGTTTTCAATACATAAGTATATAAAAGATGACAATTTAAGTTATAAGTTAGTGAAATAAGTGATTAGGGATGTTATGAACAATGCAACAATCAAACCTCGACAAAGTTTACAAGTCTTATACTTTAAAAGTATATATGATCAGCTAAGTGTATTTGGTTCCCTAGTGCACAAGCATACGGCTCCTAGGAGTCGGCAGTTCATCGACCTTAGCACCAAATAGGTTGTCTGTCCCATAGATCTATGACTTCGCTGGGCTAGCAATAGTTAATGATTGTACATATAATGCCATAACATGGTAACCACAAAAGTTCAACTAACCACAACTCACAAGTAAATTGCCATAAGTTTACAAGTCTCGAATAAGTTTATAAGTGCAATGATATAAGTTAACATGTTTCACCCCAAAGTGTGAAAATAAGAAAAAGGGGTATAGAAATACTCACATGGCGATTAAGTATATTATGATGATTATTAAGATCAATATACGTCTTTCCAAGATATTCCTTCACAAGGTACCTAAATATGTATAGATTTACATCCTTTAAGTTTAATTAATAATAATCTTGACGTTTTAATAATAATTGGGGTTTCCATTTAGGTTTTTGAATGGTAGTTTAAATAAACAAATTTTATTTATTTTGAATGTCTTAAAATAAATAAAATGAATTTATTGAATGTGATTACGTTTAGAATTTAATCAATGTATCCGTACGCGCAATCGTTTGAGTTATTGTTAAATGTGTGGAAAATAAATAATTAATTTTATTAATCAATTATATATGATAATTAATTAATATATTTATTTAATATAAAAGAAAGAAAGAAAACGTTTTTGGCAGGATTTATGTAACTTTTATATCGTGATTCAAACAATAATAAATATTATTTGAATAATTTACAAGTAATATGATGTTAGATAATAATTTAATAGTTTAAATTATTAAAAGTTCATTTTTGTATAAAAATTTTGTATTATTTGTGATTTTTATTTATTTAAAATATTTAATAAAGTAGATGAAATTTTAAAAATAATTTCCAGAAAACAAATAAGTTGTTTTGAAAATTTTAATGTTTTTTAAACATTTTTTTTTTATAATTTTTTTAGAATTTTTCTGGATTTTATAAGGCTTTAAAAAAAAATTTTAAAAAGGGAGGTGGCCCGGGGTCGAACCCGGGACCTCCGGTTAGACATAAGGCGCAAGAACCAGTGGGCTAAGCATACAACCACGTTTCTTACTGGTTCACTTTTAATTTAAACCCAATCCCCATTAACCCCAATTTCCCGAATGAACCCTAGATCGATTTCAATCCAATTGGCCATCCAAACGATTTTGATAACAGAAACATTCATGGGGCTTTTGTTCCCTGAATGAAAACGAGTATATGGATGTGTGCAATTCACCTTAATTCGAACGTATTGATGATGAACGGTTCAAGAACAGTTCGCGGCACACGCGATGATCGATGGATGTCCAGACAATGTTTATAATCAAATTAAGCTTTAGGGAAGCTTCAAATGGTGAGTTGGAAACAAAGCCCTATGTTATTTTCAAGAAAAATCGATTGTAGATCGGGTTTTAGGTGTGTTGCAGGTTCGCGACAGAGGTGAAATCAAACGGGGTTCTTGTGTGTTTTTCGAAGGTGTTTAAGCCTGGTAATTGTTTAGGAATGTAAATATGATTGTTTATATAAGTTTAATTTAGTTAATTATTAATTCTTTGAGTGGATTTTGTTAGGTAATTTTAGTGGGTTACATAGTGGATCATTACCTGAAATCCGGGCAATTTCGCTCGAATTGAAGTGCGTTGTTAGGTCCACAATGTTCCCACGATCGTACTGGTGCGTTTGGGGGTCCAAAAGACCAGTTTTTTGTGGTTTTCGAACGTCGCCGGAGCCGCGCCGGACATTGCCGGCCGGCGACCGGATAATCGGGGGGAACGGGGGGGGGGGCTGGGTTGTAATTTCAGAATGTTACACAATGGTCCCTGTGGTTCCGAGTATTATCATTTTATGCAAAACTTTGATTTTTAAGTTTGATAAATTACATAAACCACCCCTGAACTTATTATTATCATTACTATTATTATTATTATTATTATTAATGCTATTAGTATTAATATTATTATTATTATTACTATTATCTTTATTATTATTGTTATTATTATTATTAATTATTATTAATTATTATTATTATTATTAAGTATTATTGTTATTATTATTATTATTTATAAAAATCGTGGTAAAAATACGAAATGTTACAGTCGAACCCTCCTGCGAAATTAGTGTTCAATAAGCTGAAATCTTGATGTTTTGATGTTGTTCACATGTTAATTAGGTTGTATGTATGTTATTTAAAGTTGATTATGCAAGAAAACAACACTTTTGATTGATTGATTATGAAACTTGATGAACATGAACCCTAATTCGAAAATTTTGGGGCTTTTATGGAATTGATTGTTGTTTGATGTTGTTAGGATGTTAATTAGTTAGTATGAATGCTAGGAAACATGAAATATGCGTATGTATATGCTTTCATGTGAAATGTGTACACGTTCTGATTTCTGGCAGATTGCATACCCTGTTTTCATCATGACATAATCAAATGAAGAAGAATCCAAAAACTGGTTTTCTTGAGTCTAACATGTTCCTCATGGAGTCTAGTTTTCAAAACCTTCAACCTTGTCCATTTGGATGTGTAAAACGTGAGTTATGATCATTTTAGTGAAGGGTGGTCAGAAACAAACTTTCTGACAGATTCTGAGTCTCATTTTGTATGTGCCACAAACAGGTCATAACAGGTCCAAATGATGTGTTTCTAGTGCCCGAATTGTTTGTTACTGAGTCTAGTTTCCATAAAGTGTAACCACACTCCAATTGGAGGTGGTTAAATTGGTGTTTTACCTGTTTTGGCTAGAAGGGTCAATTCTGTCCTCTTGGACAGAATGTATGTGTTGACTTGTTTGATATGTCATTTTCATTTCATAAAACCTGAGACCAAACCCTATGGTCAAACAATTGTCCTTGGAATCCTCTGAACTCCAGAAAAAGAATTAACCCAATATCTATTTTCAAATGGGAGTTATGCACAATTTGGCAAGCTAACTCCAGCAGCCCTCCGGTTGAGAGCTGCTGTAACATTTTGAGTTTTTCTAGTAACTCCAGGCCCTTAAAACCTAAAACAACTTTTCACATACTTAATTGACTCATAGGAGAGCCTACCGGAGTTTGGCCTTGGCCTAAATCCTTGGTTGGTTATGTGTTTGACCGTATCGTCCGAACACCTAGAATCTGCCGAAAACACAGATTCTGGAAAACGAATACCTACAACCTGTAACATATTTACTTGGATTTTGCGTGTAATGTTAGAACTAATAGAACTTATTTTGATGGTATAAGTTGTGAATTGGACATGTTGAATGTGTTGTGATTAGTATGGATGATTATTTGGTAGATTATCTGTTTTGACCCGTATATGCTAATTCATGGTTATAGGTCATATAAGTAGGTTATGCATGATCTAACCTGTTATATGATACACTAGTTGTGTTATGAACACACTGAGTATGCTAGATACTAAGAACTTACATGACTTGTATGTTATATGCTCATGTCTGTTTAAATGGTTTACAACACATAATGTCACCAACGGGTCAAACGGGTCAACTGGGTCAAACATGTCTATTCCTCTAAAACCTTGAGTCCTTGGTTATGGTGCACTTAGGGTTTCTCATATTCACTGTTTACATAAACTCATGTACTTGCGTAATCTAGGTAACCTTTGAAGGTTGAGTGTTCACTTTCTTTCAAGTAAACTCTAGTACACAATACGCGTATCAAGTGAGTATTTCTATACCCCTTTTTCTTATTTTCACACTTTGGGGTGAAACATGTTAACTTATATCATTGCACTTATAAACTTATTCGAGACTTGTAAACTTATGGCAATTTACTTGTGAGTTGTGGTTAGTTGAACTTTTGTGGTTACCATGTTATGGCATTATATGTACAATCATTAACTATTGCTAGCCCAGCGAAGTCATAGATCTATGGGTAAGACAAGCCTGCTTGGTTGATCCAAGTACACTTAGCTGATCGTATATACTTTTAACGTTAATAGAATATTAACGTCGTTTGATACTTGTAAAACATTGTCGAGGTTTGATTGTTGCATTGTTCATAACATCCCTAATCACTTTATTCACTAACTTATAACTTGAATTGCCATCTTTTATATACTTAAGTATTCAAAACTATAGAATGCTCACCAACAATATGTTGACCTTTTATTTTTAACATGTTTCAGGTAATAGCGTTATGTGGCTGTGAACAATCGTAACTCTCACGCCTCGACGATTCCGCCGTCAAGGTTGGGGTGTGACAGATTGGTATCAAAGCCCATAACTATAGGGATTTAGGTTATTAAAAATGGTGACCTAGACTATAGTTGCATGAACCTCATAGAAAGATTCTTATATTTTTGTGCTTACATATTGTTTAAATGCTACCTAATGTTATGCCTTTTTGTGCAACTTGATGCCTTAGCATAGGATTGCCTTAGGTATGCTTAAACTTAGTTACTTGTTACCCTAAATTTATCTTTGACTCTCCCCGAACATAAAACCTCTCAATCTTATTCTCGACGACACGTGGAATAGTATACTATTACTTATGATCTGGATCTTTAGACGTATGTCTAATCTATATTAATCTCATCAAGGTTTTGATTTCATGAACCAAAGAAATTTATGTGACACATAGACACCTGTATTCTGAATTTCCTGGCAAAAAGCCTTTGGGCTAAGGCAAGCATATCGTATAAATTGTAGGATTCTATGTGCCCAAGACACTTAGAATATTGATGTGGTTAGTACGTTATGATCCAAGTCGGGTTATACCCAATAACAAGCTTAGCAAACACCAATTAATATTTAATTGATGATATGATCATGCAATTAAATATTTACACCAATTTAGAAAATGGGTTTTCTAAATAAGTTGCATATGAGATGGAACAATTTATTAGGATATTTTGTTCAAAATATTATTTGAAGTGTTATTTAAATTAGTTATATAACACCAAATAATAATGAGAGTATACTACTTATACAATTAATTGGTTAATTGTATAAACTAGTTACAAGACTAGACAATATACATGTGTGTTAATATTTGACATTTATAAAATAGAAACTACCTATTTTATAAACATCAAATATTAATAAAAGGAAACACAAAAAAACCCATTTTTCAGCCATGTTGTGGCCGTCCACCATGCATGCATACAAGGACTTTATTCCTTGACAAACATACACACATGCATGTGGGATAGTGGGGTTTTATTCTCTTGAAGTACACACACATGCATGCTTATGACAACCCACTAGCTTGCCTTTGGGAAGAACAAGCACATGCACCATGTCTCCACTAATTAGTCTTTTATACTCTCTCAAAAACTCAGCTCATAATATGCAACTAACAACAATAAAAACACTCTCACATCTCTCTCTCCCCTACGGTTTTGGGCAGCAGCAAAAGAGGGTGTTCTTTGAAGTGTTTTGTGTTGTTTTGGTGATCATCTTCCTAACAAGAAAGTGTGTTTGCAATGAGGCTTGGGGTATACACACTTGAGGGTTCCTCCTCTTGGAACCTTGGTCAATTTCATCTTCATAAATCATCAAGTTTGCTGCTTGAAGATCACGATCCTGAAGGGTTTTGGCAGCCTTCACTTTGGTGTTTTTGGTGTCCAACTTCAAGCAAGGATGATGTCTACTTAGAGCTTTGTGGGAGTCAACATTTGGGGACATCCAACATTGAAGTTTTGGCCATATTTCAGCCTCTTATCTTCTTTATTTGGTCGATTTTGGGCTGCTGCAGTAAGGTATATCACAGCTCAATGAAGCTGTGATTTTATGTGCATTTACATATGTTCATAGCTTGCATATTCACATAAATGATCCTTTGTTCTTTGGGTTTGTTTTATACATTAATATGGTCATCTAATGAACATATTTTTCAGCTTATAAAAGGGTTTATAAAGTTGTAATTCCGCTGCGTTTTCAGAAAGTTTAAATGGTTAAACTATGATTTTTATGTTCTAACAAACCCAACAATGGTATCAGAGCCGGTTATGTGGATAGCTTGCTTGTTCTTGTCCTTTAAAAATTAGTTTTAGAGGATGATTATAAACTCATATTAGGCTGATTTTGGTTGATTCAATAAACCCCATGTCTTTCAAAGTTATATCTTCATGCTTATGATTAAACTTTGAAAGATAGGAATGTCAATTGGTTGATATATTTGGATGTTGTTTGTTTGGACAAACAAACCCTAATTTTCAGTTTATGTTGGCTGAAAATTTGGGGTTTGATGGGGTTTATTTTGTTTATTGAATAATGTTTATGATTGGTCATATGATAGTGCATAACCTAGCCTTTGGCCCTATGTTATTTGGATGAATGGAATGGTTGTTTTAATTCATTCAATTGGGTTGTAATATTTATGTTTATTATTTGGGTTGTAATTATTTATTCATTTGGTTATGTAATAAATAGATTAGGTGCATTTCTTTTATTAGAAAAATGTATTAGGATATAATTTTTGTAAAAGGAAGATGCACAAAAAAATGAAGACCCAAAGATGGACATCAAAGACACAAAAAAAGGGACTTGAAGCATATGGATGCAAGTTCAAGTGGGAGTCTAAGGAGACCTCTATTTTGTGTTGTATTCAACCCTTAGGAAAGACCAAATGACCACACTTGTGATGGCAAACAAGTGTGGTCACAATAGTAGCTATGGTTATGCACATTGTGGTTGTTTATATTATGCTTGTTTGGTTGTTTGTTGTATGATTGTTGTTTGATATTTGGATATGCATAACAAACTCATTAGCAAACTTAACAAGCTGGAAATTTATGGTTTCTAATCATTAAGTGGTTAATAAGAGGTTATTAAAAGGATTAATGATTTAATAAAAGAGGTTTTATTAAAATAAACCATAAGATACCTTGCATCTATGGTTCTTAATCATTAAGTGATTAATAAGAGGTTATTAAAAGGATTGATGATTTAATAAAAGAGGTTTTATTAAAATGAACCATAGGATACCTTGTATTTGAAAGCATGCAAATACAAGGTACATAGAGTTTTCAAAACTAGAATTAATGAAAACTAAAAATCCCTTTTCAAACAAGTTTAACACCGTCCTTTTGCACAACACTTAAGTCATTTGGAAACTCTTAATGGGATAAAGGTCACCTAACCATTTTGAGGGAACTTATGACTTAAGGTGGGAATACCACATTGGTGGGATAAAGGTCACCTAACCACTTGTGTTGGTAAACTCACATGTGTGTGCAAGTAGGGTAACTTGATTTGCAAACCATGTTGAATGGATCACCTAAAATATGGTTTCCAAATGGTGTTGATGGGATTAACATGCCGACTTTACATATGATGTTTAAAGTCGATCCCATACCGCTAGAAGTTGCAAAAGGTTGCAATTGTCAAAAGTTGACTACCTTGTTAATTTGAATAATAGGATAAAGGTCACCTAACCATTATTTGAATGTAACGTTGGATTCTAGATTTTAATTATTAATTGTCTATGAGACATAAAGGGTATTAATAATTAAAATGAAATTTTAAGAAATACTAAAAAGAACTTTGTAAAATTTGTAGAATGGCCGCAAACAATAATGCTACCACCCCGACCGTCCATACCCTATCACTGAGAACTATTTTAGAGAGGGATCGTCTGTACCATGATAACCTTATGGACTGGTCTCGAAACTTGAGAATTGTTCTCAAGTAAGAGCAAAGGCAATGTCCTTGACGATCCTATTCCTAACCAACCCGACCCCGACGATGTTGAGGCCGCCTCGAGAGGCTTAGCTGTCCTGTCTCAAAGGAGTTGGCCAAGGATTTGATCCTTAATGGCCTAACTAAAAGTTTGAGACATTCATAATGAACTACGATATGAATGGATAGGACAAGAGCATTGGTGAGTTTCACGCAATGCTCACAACAGCTAAGGCAGGGATCGGTAGAAAGGTTCTACCTATACTCTAGATCAATAAGGGAGGCAATGGAAAGGCCATTCCCGATCCCAAGGCAAATGTTGCCAAAGGAGAGGGGCACATCAAAGGCAAAGGGGAAGGGAAGATCAAAGCGGAACCTCCAAAACCTAAGCTTATGAAGCCTAAGGTAACGAAAAACAATCCATGCTTTGAGTATGGTGAGATAGGTTATTTGAAAGGGAATTGTCCAACCTATCTCAAAGAGTTGAGAAATAAGAGGGATGCTGGGCAAACCTCAAGCACAACTTTCATAATACATATTGACTTAAATGTTATTTCTTCAAAGCACATGGGTAATTGGATACCGCATGTGGAACTCACTTTTGCAATCTGTTGCGAGGGTTCAAAAGAAATAAGCACTTTAAGAAAGGAGACTATGTTTTGAAACTTTCAAAAGGTTTGGAAGTTGTTCAAAACATGTTATATGCTCCTAGTTTGACTAGGAACATGATTTAAGTTTCCCTTTTAAAACGATATGGTTATGATTTAAAGTTTGTAAAGATGGTATTTATGTTTATATGGATGATGTATATTATTTCAAGGCTATGCCTTCTAATGATGTTGATGAATTGGTTCATGATGATTCGTCCTATAATGACACATTATACCTATCATTCACCAAGAGACTTAAAATGGTTTAAGTGACTCTTATTCTTGTCATTGTCATCTTGGTTACATAAACAAGAATCGGATTTGAACACTTTAAAAGAACGGTCTTTTGAAAACAAATGAAAATTGTTCATTTGATAAGTGTGAATCTTGTTTACAAGGTAAGATGACCAACACGTCCCTTAGTGGTACTAGTGAGAGGGCAAAAGATTTATTAGGAGTCATACATTTGGATGTATGAGGTCCTTTTAAAACAATGACAAGGTATGATGAAACTTACTTCATTACCTTTACCGACGATTATAGTCGCTATGGTCATGTGTACTTGATGGCACATAAACATGAAGAATTTAAAATGTTCAAAAACTTTGAGAATGAAGTAGAAAATCAACTCGATAAAACTACCAAAGTTCTCCGTTTAGATAGAGGAGGTGAATACCTAAGTGAGACTTTTTGGGATCATCTAGGAAGTTGTAAGATTGTCTCACAACTTACTCCTCCCGGAACACCACAATATTATGGTGTGTCTGAAAGGAGATCGAATCCTATTGGATATGGTTCGACCTATGATGGCTATAAGCTCACTACCTCTATAATTTTGGGGTTTCGCACTACTCTCCGAGGCTCGTATTTTGAATATGGCCCAAACCAAGAAAGTGGATTCGACGCCTTTTGAAATATGAAATGGAATAGTTCCATCGCTATCATATTTAAAAGTATGGGTTATGAAGCTTATGTTAAGCTTAACACCCAAACCAACTGAAAGTCGATTCACTTAGTGTATATTTGTTGGATATCCAAAAGGACTGTATAGGATACTACTTCTTTGATCCAACAGAGCAAAAGGTATTTATTTCTCAAAAGGCAGAGTTCTTGGAAGCCAAGTTCCTTATGGAAGGAATGACGCATAGAACAGTGGAATTTGATGAGATCAAGATCCACAAGCCGATACACGTTTGGTTGACACTAGCAATCAACAGAAGGTTGTTGATAATGATCAAGGGGTTGATCAATACACACAAAACATTCATAGATCTGGTAGAGTTAGCATTTCACCTGAAATATATGGATTTTTCATGGATGGATGCTATGAGGTTGACTCCGATGAGCCAACTACATACCATGATGCAATGTCCAATTTGGATTGTGACAAATGGCTGGAAGCCATGAATGTAGAGATGCAATCCATGTATGACAACCAAGTTTAGGAATTGGTTGACACTCCACTTAACTCCAAACCGGTTGGATACAAGTGGGTTTTCGAGAAGAAAACAAATATGCATGGAAACTTGGATACTAACAAGGCTCATGTGTATAAAAAGGCTAGTGGGAGTGTAATCACAATCTTAGTATTGTATGTTGATGACATATTACTATATGGAAATGATATTCCAACCATGGAAGGTGTTAAAACCTGGCTTGGAAATTGGTTTTCCAAAAGGGATCTCCGTGAAGCCGTCTATATTTTGGAAATAAAGATCTATAGGGATAGATCGAGGCGGTTGATAGGGTTAAACCAAAGTGCATATATAGATAAAATCTTGAAAAAGGTTCAAGATGGTAAACTCTAAGAAAGGTATAGTACCTATTCAAAGAGGGACAATATTGAGTGCATCTCAATGTCCAAGCTCAAAGGATGAGCAAGATCGCATGAAGGACATCCCCTATGCGTCTGCTATAGGATCCATCATGTATGCGATGATATGCACTAGACTGGACATGTCATGCGCGTTAAGCATGACAAGTAGATATCAGCAGAATCCATGTAACACCCATTGGATGGCTGTTGAAAGTATATTGGAACACCTTAGGAGGACTAAGGATATGTTTCTAATATACGGATCTGATGAAGAGGAACTAGTTGTAAACGATTACACGGATGCTAGTTTCGAAACTGATCGAGATGATCCTCGATCACAATCTGGGTATGTCTCCATTATGAATAGGGTAGCATTGTCCACTACAGAATACGAATACATAGCCGCCTCATTAGCAGCTTGGGAAGCTGCATGGATAAAAAGGTTTATCACCAATCTAAGGATGGTCTCTACCATTCAAAACTCCTTAGAAATCTTTGTGATGACGAGGGTGCGATTGTTCAAATCAAGGAACCCCGTGCACATCAAAAGATTAGGCACAATGAGCTGAGATTCAACTACATAAGGGATGAAGTTGAAAAGGAAAGATATGTATTCCCAAAGTTCACTTTGATCAAAACATTGCGGATCCACTCACGAAGCTCCTTGAAAGGGCAAAGCATGAAAGTCATACCTATGCCTTAGGACTTCGATATTCTACTGATTGGACTTGATCAAATTTTGTATTTGAATATGTGGAACTCTTTATTATTTGAGTAAAATTATTTGGTTATAATGTCTCAATTAATGTTCCGATTTAGCATGTTTAATCCATGAGTAAATTATTTACTCTAAATGTCCGTAGTCGTTCATACTTGTGGGAACAAGTGTGAGGGTAAGACTATTATGAACTTGGATTGGTTGATATTCATAAGGATGAATATAGAGCAATAGGTTGCTACCAAGGTTCATAGATATTTGTGGGATACAAATATTGGACTAACCCGCATCTCAAATCTTACTACATGGAATCTTATTGATTGATCATAAGTAAATTTGAGTAAAGGTGAATATCATTTGGTATCCTTCGACCTGAGATACATATTGGGTTTTGATATTCACCAAGTGTTACACCTTGAACTAGTTCTTCACTGATATGAAATAATTGTCAGTACATAAGGCTATGTTCAGGTATGACATAAGGTGATTGTGAGAAACGTATGTAGTCAAGATGGGATTTGTTCCTCTTATTCGTTGAGAGTATGATGTCTAAGGCCTGATTAAGTTAAATCAACAAGGAATGATCATTCTGTGTCCTTGGATTTAACATGACATCTGTAACAAAAGGATAGATGATTGATTCACCTAAATCATTTCAAGTAGGGTACTTGAATGGGATGATGTTATTGAATGACCATAAGTCATGCGTATTAAGGGTAGTAAACCGTTGTTAGGCGTCATTTACTGCTTGCATCAATCTTCTATGAATCTTGGGCAAGTGGGAGATTGTAGGATTCTATGTGCCCAAGACACTTAGAATATTGATGTGGTTAGTACGTTATGATCCAAGTCGGGTTATACCCAATAACAAGCTTAGCAAACACCAATTAATATTTAATTGATGATATGATCATGCAATTAAATATTTACACCAATTTAGAAAATGGGTTTTCTAAATAAGTTGCATATGAGATGGAACAATTTATTAGGATATTTTGTTCAAAAATATTATTTGAAGTGTTATTTAAATTAGTTATATAACACCAAATAATAATGAGAGTATACTACTTATACAATTAATTGGTTAATTGTATAAACTAGTTACAAGACTAGACAATATACATGTGTGTTAATATTTGACATTTATAAAATAGAAACTACCTATTTTATAAACATCAAATATTAATAAAAGGAAACACAAAAAAACCCATTTTTCAGCCATGTTGTGGCCGTCCACCATGCATGCATACAAGGACTTTATTCCTTGACAAACATACACACATGCATGTGGGATAGTGGGGTTTTATTCTCTTGAAGTACACACACATGCATGCTTATGACAACCCACTAGCTTGCCTTTGGGAAGAACAAGCACATGCACCATGTCTCCACTAATTAGTCTTTTATACTCTCTCAAAAACTCAGCTCATAATATGCAACTAACAACAATAAAAACACTCTCACATCTCTCTCTCCCCTACGGTTTTGGGCAGCAGCAAAAGAGGGTGTTCTTTGAAGTGTTTTGTGTTGTTTTGGTGATCATCTTCCTAACAAGAAAGTGTGTTTGCAATGAGGCTTGGGGTATACACACTTGAGGGTTCCTCCTCTTGGAACCTTGGTTAATTTCATCTTCATAAATCATCAAGTTTGCTGTTTGAAGATCACGATCCTGAAGGGTTTTGGCAGCCTTCACTTTGGTGTTTTTGGTGTCCAACTTCAAGCAAGGATGATGTCTACTTAGAGCTTTGTGGGAGTCAACATTTGGGGACATCCAACATTGAAGTTTTGGCCATATTTCAGCCTCTTATCTTCTTTATTTGGTCGATTTTGGGCTGCTGCAGTAAGGTATATCACAGCTCAATGAAGCTGTGATTTTATGTGCATTTACATATGTTCATAGCTTGCATATTCACATAAATGATCCTTTGTTCTTTGGGTTTGTTTTATACATTAATATGGTCATCTAATGAACATATTTTTCAGCTTATAAAAGGGTTTATAAAGTTGTAATTCCGCTGCGTTTTCAGAAAGTTTAAATGGTTAAACTATGATTTTTATGTTCTAACAAACCCAACATAAATCTCATTGTGAGACCTATTATGCTTACCTGGGGATTTCTGGGATGAGTGATAAACTATGGTCAATACACAAGTCTCTAAGGCAAATGGGTCAATTTACCTTGACGTGTAACATCGCGTATTTGCGTAAAAAAAATTAATTTTGTAAAATCTTACAAATAACTGATATTAATAATAATAATAATAATAATAAAATTAATAATAATAACGTCAATAATACTAATAATAATAATAATGAACATATAAGTTGTATTAAATCTTATAACTAATAACCTCTTACATAGAATGATAACAATCCAAACTTTAAGGGGTTAAGTGGTAATTTATTTAAAACTAACCTAAAACTTTGATTTCTAGTTGCTAACTATTACAAAACACAGGGACTATTTGTGTAACTTCGAAAGTCACCCAACCCCACCCCCCATTCCCCTTCGCTATGTTTTCCCGTTTGCCTCCCACCATCGGCCGACCATACCTAAATCGAGCACCAAAACGCGTAAAATAATCAAAATAATCAAAGTGGAAGAACCCTTTATCGGTTTTTAAGCTATTAACACCACAAATTTCATCCAAAACAATCAACAAACACTCCTCGAACACCTTCAAACCCGTCGGACCTGCAACTTATCCAAAACCCCATCTTCAATCAATTTTATTCAAAATTAACATAAGGCTTTGCTTCCAAATCGTCATTCGAAGATTCCCTCAAGTTTAATTTGATTTTAAACACTGTTTGAGCATCGTTCGGTTGGTACACTATCGCGGGTCTGTTCTTCATTCTGTTCATCTTCAATCCGTCACCATATAGGTAATTGAACGTATATACATACTCGAATTTACACGGGCAATCAAAGCCCTATGATTATAAACGTTAACTGATTCGATTTGGGTTCAATTTGGATCTAAAGGGAATTAGGGTTCTACACGGATTGGGGATTTGGGGGGGAACAGGTTAAAGAGGTTAAAACCATTTAGAACCGAGAAGTAACCGCGGCTTAGCCTTTGGTTCACCGGTTCATTACTTCCATTTCAAGCATGAGGTCCCGGGTTCGACCCCGGGCCACCTCAAACATTTTTTTGGCCATTTTAAGCGCTTTAAAAATTCTGAAAAAAAATCCTAAAAATTTTAAAAATGTTTTTACAAACATTAAAAATTTTTAAAACAATTTAATTATTTTCTGAAATTTATTTTTAGCATTTTATCTATTTTAATAAATGTTTTAAATAAATAAAATTACAAATAATACAAAATTATTTATACGAAAGTGAACTTTTAATAATAATTTAACTTATTAAATTATTATTCGATACTATATTAATTTTAATTTATTCAGATAATATTTATTATTGTTTAAATCAGGATTAAATATAAAAAGTGTTATATTTAAATCATTTCAAATAATAATTTCATTTCTTTTAGTTATATAAATAATTAAATATTTTAATTAATTATCATATAATTGATTAATAAAATTAATTATTTATTTTTCCACACTTTAATAATAAACCAAACAATTACGAGTATTGATACAATTATTTTTATTAAATTCTAAACATAAATACTATCAATAAATTCATTTTACGTATTTCAAGATATTCAAACTAAATAAATTAAAGACCCAATGGAAATCCTAATACATTCCCAAATCATTATTATTCTAATTCGAGACACCGTTCCTTAGGTTAATCGTAAGGAAATCGTTGGTGTCTAATCTATCACATCCAGATTCTAATCTCATCAATCAAGTGAGTATTCATATCCCCTTTTTATATCATTTCCTATTTGGGGGAAATCATGTGATACAATATATTTTAACATGATATTCTATTGTTATTTCACTTTCAATTCAATTCAAGACAGGTTATGTTATTACTTGCAATTATGTGAACATACTGTGATAAACTGGACGACAGTAAAACCCTAATTCAATCAATCAATCCTGGTATCAATGGTAGATCTACTGGTTTGGGATAATCCACCCCACATGGCTTACGAGTGGTGATTATACAAACCCACCCCATATGAATAGTCGAGTGGTGATTGTGCCAGAGGCAAGAGTCAATCTATGGTTTATGTGTGGAGTCTATTATATGCAAGTGTCAAGTCAAGGGGTTGTTATTGTGTCGGTTTATCTATATGCTTTACTATTGCAATATAAGTCTTAACGTTACCTTGTGAATTGGATTATTCTCAATCAATCAATCAATCTATATGTATACTCAAAACTATGATTACTCACCAGCTAATTCGTTAGCTGACTTTATTTTCTCACATGATTATGATTTCAGGTTAAGCAAGCTAGTGGACTTCTACTTGATCATATAAGACCTGGACTTAGTCAAAACAAAAGACAATTATTGTTTGTGACTTTAACTGTTGTATTTGTATCTGTTAAATTCATGTTATCCTGTAATCTGATCTTAATATTATTTTCACTATTAGACAATCATGAGTTATGAACAATCAATCATTCCCTCGTCCGCTCCGATAATTCCGCCGTCGGTCGGGGTGTGTCAACGATTCCAAATGGTAATGCGTTACCAAATGGAACCATCCTTTTGTATCTTAAAAATCCTTGAATCCTTGAACTGGTTTATCATTAAAGTTTAAATACTTTCTCATTCTTAACCTAAATAATATTCCTGTTAATATTAAACCCATCCTACAATTCAACTCTTACGTTTAAACGCTCAACGTGTAACGTGTAACAGTATTGAACTCGGCATTTCATGTAACCATCTTCTTATTTTGACCAACGTGAACATGGATTTCAATATACCCAAAGATATTTAGAATCTAAACCGTATGATCTTTAAAACTTTAAATCGTTACTTATGGTTTTCAAATCTTCCTAAGGGTGTGTCCCATAACTAAAGACATTCAATGTTGTAGGTGGAATTCCTACATCTCGAGATACTTTTCTAATTGAATGTTAATTTTGTTAACTCAAATATTATAAGTGGTCACTCACCTCAATGATCGAATAAACTAATTATAACTTTGTTACCACTTATAAGTACGTGTGTCTTTAATAAGGTTATGGCTGACCTCATATCTTGAGAAGTCCATGTATTCCCTTCGATTGTGAATCGAATGTTCACATCTCATTGTGATGTCGAATCATTCTTGTCCTTGATTTTGTATTCCTGATTTAAATTATTCAAGATTTGAACATCATCATAACAAATTCTGCTATCTCGAACTTTGATCTTAAGCTTGTAAGCATGATTTTTTCTTTTGTTACATTGATGTAACTTGAAATTTCCTGAATTTCTAATTGATATTCTTTTCTTTTCGCTGTTATGTCAAACTTCGTACCGTTTGCACCATGGGAGACGCAAGCGTTTGTAAGTCAACCTATGACTAAAAACATTCGTATCTCCTAAATGATTCTAACTCATCAAAATAGGGGTGATTCCCTTACTTTGATGATTCTCTATTCGTTTCGATAAATGGTTTCCAAACGTGTGTTTTATGAAATTTCATCCTTTGGATTGGGGTGATTACCTTATCTTGAGGATTGACTTCGATTATTTTCTTTGGAATGGCATTTCACAAATGACATGATCTCACCAAAATAGGATTGAAACCCGTACTTTGGTGACAATTGTCAATTTCCGATTGTTTTCTTGTTATCATGAAATTCAATCATCAAGAAGGCATGAATTCCATACCTTGATGATAATTTCATTCCTATGGATTGTATTTTCTCAAATGAAACGACCTCATCAAAGTAGGAGTGAATTCTGTATTTTGATGAAGAAGTTCATCCTATTATATTTTGTTTTTGTAAAACTTCACCGTTAAGATAGGGGAGACGTCCTTTACCTTAATGGTGAGTTACCTCGTCTTATTTCTGTGGATTCTCAACAATGAGTTGGGATTGAATTTTTTTATTGGTAAGTTAGTGGTCATACCTTGGGAATACACCATCAAGTTAGGAGTGAAAACCACACCTTAATGACTATTCTCATTTCTTGATCTTCAACTTACCAAGGTTGTAATCAAGTGACGAGAAACATGTAGTAACTTGAAGGGTGAATCAATGTTGGTGATTCGACCTATCAAGCCAAAGCATGATCTCTGAACTTGAAAGAAGACTCGATCGTTTTAGGTTGATTTTGACTTTAACCTTGAAACATTTAAATTCTTAAATCGATTTCTTTATCTTCATGTTTTGACTCGATCTAACTACATCGAACCATTTATTCCTTACTTATCAACTTTCATTTTAGAGTTGTCATTGAAACCTGATTGCATAAGTATAATCTTCCTAAACAATCCTTTGTCAAATAAAGATATTATCGAATACCTCTCTTATTGTTTGATAAATTACGTATGCGATCTGCATTAGGAGTTTTGTTACCTTGCAAAACATGGTTACAAATACCTTTCTTATTGTTTGCGTCATTTCTTGAATCGTTTTTGAATCTTTAATCTTGAAAATCATTGAAATTCTAACTTGGTTTTGAACAACAAGACTCGTTATTATCCTCACTGCGATGTGGATATAATGATTCATAAAAATTTCGTAATCTGTAGTCATGGGTTTGGCATAAAAGAAAAGATATAACTTGGCATGTGTCCAAGTGTCTTACCTTTACATATGACAAAACCTAATCTCCGTGTTCCCGTAAATCTTCTGTTTAACCTTTCATCCACTAAGTCCCTCTTATTTTAAATGTCATGATGACAATTGGTGCATTATAGACCGATTGGCTAAAAATTTAATTCGACCCATTATCTCACAACGTCGAGAAATTGACCTGTATCTGTTTCAAATATTCGTATACCATGGTATGACGTTAAAACATCTATCGATATCTTGAATGATTGATTCATTTTCTGTTCTTAATAAAATTCTTAATCATAGTTGTAAACTTATTCCAAGATCTTCGCATAACGTATTATTCTTAGACCGATGGTTGGTCAAAGGAGAAATGCATATTCACAAGATATGCGTTAAGATCGTTTCATATGGTGACATTTGGGATTCTTAAAATTCCGACGGTTAACATTTCTTACCATTGTTGGTCTTTTATTAATATCTAAACATCACCTTACCATGAAATTATATTCTGAAAGTTGTGATTTATAAGTCTAATATACGATGGTAACTCGGCATCGCTTTCTAACATTTCATCTCAAAACATCTCACATTTCACTGATAGGGTTCAAATTGGCATGCATTATGCCAAGAATCTTGTAAGATTCCATCAAGTGAAGCGTTTTATCTGTAATTAAACGACAATCACTGTTAGTTTGAACACTTATCTTTCATTTTAACTCTTTTGCTCATTTAAGTTCATTCTTAATTTCAAAACGAAATTCTTTAAAGTAGGGGAGACGGTAACATCTTGTATTAACGTTCATTCTTAATCAACATAAAGGCTTATAATGTTAACTGGAAGCCACATACTTTAGGCTCTCTTTTTACCTCTAATGGCTCTGCCATTACACATAAAGTAAACACTAAAGCGGTCAGCTTAATCGATAATGAATTTTCTTCTTTTGATACCTATTCAAAACCTGAAAGTTCTTCAAAGTGTACCTCAGAAAATGAGAACACAAACTGCATCAAGAAAGAGAAAGAGAATCACTATGACTTATCTGTGACTTCATGCTCACCTTCTGATTCACTGGAGAACGTGAGGATCAAATGTAGTCTAAGCGTCCTCATCTTGTCGTCTCAGCCTCCTCGTAAACAAATTTCGGGACGAAATTTCTTAAAGTAGGGGAGAATGTGACATCCGGTGATTTTCCGTTATCAAACTCCGTTAGTTCCGTTAAGTTTTACATACACGCGTCGTAAGCACACACTAGTTGTCGTTTGACGTTGGTGACCTAATAATAATTAAAATGTTAATTTAATAATAATCTACTTGATTAGATGATTATTGTGTTATGCTTATGCGTTTACGCGATTTAAAGACTATTCAGGAATTTTATCGCGTAACGCGGAAACGCGTGTGTTATTTCGTATGTCTTGTGTTTTTATAAAATAAAATATACAAAAGTTATCATTAGTTTAAATGTTCATATTATTATGTTTAAAACACATTAAAAAGAGTTTAAAAGTTAAATTTTATAAAATGCAAAAGGCTAGGGTTTAAAAGGGATATATTTGTAAATTTGGCTAAAATACAACAACCCAAACCCCACCCTTTTCCCCCATAATCGACCTGCACTTCTCTCTCCCTCTCTTCTGCGATTTTGAGCCAAGAACAAGCATTAGAACCCGGTTTTGATCGATTTCAACAACAAAACAAGTTAGAATCATCAATTGCAAGCTATTACAAGTTTAAAGGTTAGATTTTTATGAGTTTTCCATGTGTTCTTGATATGGCCGAACCCTCCTGCGAAATTAGTGTTCAATAAGCTGAAATCTTGATGTTTTGATGTTGTTCACATGTTAATTAGGTTGTATGTATGTTATTTAAAGTTGATTATGCAAGAAAACAACACTTTTGATTGATTGATTATGAAACTTGATGAACATGAACCCTAATTCGAAAATTTTGGGGCTTTTATGGAATTGATTGTTGTTTGATGTTGTTAGGATGTTAATTAGTTAGTATGAATGCTAGGAAACATGAAATATGCGTATGTATATGCTTTCATGTGAAATGTGTACACGTTCTGATTTCTGGCAGATTGCATACCCTGTTTTCATCATGACATAATCAAATGAAGAAGAATCCAAAAACTGGTTTTCTTGAGTCTAACATGTTCCTCATGGAGTCTAGTTTTCAAAACCTTCAACCTTGTCCAATTTGGATGTGTAAAACGTGAGTTATGATCATTTTAGTGAAGGGTGGTCAGAAACAAACTTTCTGACAGATTCTGAGTCTCATTTTGTATGTGCCACAAACAGGTCATAACAGGTCCAAATGATGTGTTTCTAGTGCCCGAATTGTTTGTTACTGAGTCTAGTTTCCATAAAGTGTAACCACACTCCAATTGGAGGTGGTTAAATTGGTGTTTTACCTGTTTTGGCTAGAAGGGTCAATTCTGTCCTCTTGGACAGAATGTATGTGTTGACTTGTTTGATATGTCATTTTCATTTCATAAAACCTGAGACCAAACCCTATGGTCAAACAATTGTCCTTGGAATCCTCTGAACTCCAGAAAAAGAATTAACCCAATATCTATTTTCAAATGGGAGTTATGCACAATTTGGCAAGCTAACTCCAGCAGCCCTCCGGTTGAGAGCTGCTGTAACATTTTGAGTTTTTCTAGTAACTCCAGGCCCTTAAAACCTAAAACAACTTTTCACATACTTAATTGACTCATAGGAGAGCCTACCGGAGTTTGGCCTTGGCCTAAATCCTTGGTTGGTTATGTGTTTGACCGTATCGTCCGAACACCTAGAATCTGCCCGAAAACACAGATTCTGGAAAACGAATACCTACAACCTGTAACATATTTACTTGGATTTTGCGTGTAATGTTAGAACTAATAGAACTTATTTTGATGGTATAAGTTGTGAATTGGACATGTTGAATGTGTTGTGATTAGTATGGATGATTATTTGGTAGATTATCTGTTTTGACCCGTATATGCTAATTCATGGTTATAGGTCATATAAGTAGGTTATGCATGATCTAACCTGTTATATGATACACTAGTTGTGTTATGAACACACTGAGTATGCTAGATACTAAGAACTTACATGACTTGTATGTTATATGCTCATGTCTGTTTAAATGGTTTACAACACATAATGTCACCAACGGGTCAAACGGGTCAACTGGGTCAAACATGTCTATTCCTCTAAAACCTTGAGTCCTTGGTTATGGTGCACTTAGGGTTTCTCATATTCACTGTTTACATAAACTCATGTACTTGCGTAATCTAGGTAACCTTTGAAGGTTGAGTGTTCACTTTCTTTCAAGTAAACTCTAGTACACAATACGCGTATCAAGTGAGTATTTCTATACCCCTTTTTCTTATTTTCACACTTTGGGGTGAAACATGTTAACTTATATCATTGCACTTATAAACTTATTCGAGACTTGTAAACTTATGGCAATTTACTTGTGAGTTGTGGTTAGTTGAACTTTTGTGGTTGCCATGTTATGGCATTATATGTACAATCATTAACTATTGCTAGCCCAGCGAAGTCATAGATCTATGGGTAAGACAAGCCTGCTTGGTTGATCCAAGTACACTTAGCTGATCGTATATACTTTTAACGTTAATAGAATATTAACGTCGTTTGATACTTGTAAAACATTGTCGAGGTTTGATTGTTGCATTGTTCATAACATCCCTAATCACTTTATTCACTAACTTATAACTTGAATTGCCATCTTTTATATACTTAAGTATTCAAAACTATAGAATGCTCACCAACAATATGTTGACCTTTTATTTTTAACATGTTTCAGGTAATAGCGTTATGTGGCTGTGAACAATCGTAACTCTCACGCCTCGACGATTCCGCCGTCAAGGTTGGGGTGTGACAGCAGCTGCCATGAACTCAGCTTCGTAGCTAGATAAAGCAACAGTTAGTTGCTTTGTAGAACTCCATGACACCAAAGCACCATTAAAGTAAAACATATTACCCGAAGTGTTTTTACCATCCTCTTCATGACTAGTATAATTGCTATCACTATACCCTACCAGTCCTGTCCCATCACCTTTTGTATACTTTAACCCATAATGCAATGTCCCCTTTACATACCGAATAATATGCTTCACTGCCTTTAAATGAAGTTCCTTCGGTTTCTGCATGAATCTACTCATGTATCCAACTGAGAACATTAAGTCAGGCCTGGTCTGTGTTAGGTATCTCAATGACCCAATTAGCTTCCTATAAAATGTAGCATCAGTATCTACTTCACCTTCCAGTCTACCAAGTTTCATACCAGGCTCCATTGGAAACTTTACTTCATTGCAATCCTGCATGCTAGCTAATTTAAGCAACTTAGTAGCATATGCAGCCTGCTTTATCACAATTTCACCTTTCTTTTGCGCCACTTCAATTCCCAAATAATAGCAAAGCAAACCTAAGTCTGTCATCTCAAATCTTTGCTTCATTTGTTGTTTAAACTCTTCAACCTCCTTGATCTCACTCCCCGCTACAATAAGATCATCCACATAAACTCCCAATATGATTACTGAATTGGTCTTGACCCTTACATACACTGCCGCCTCTCTTTGACACTTTACAAAGTCTATTTCCTTTAACACTTCATCCAGACGTTTGTTCCAAGCCCTTGGTGCCTGCCTTAAGCCATACAAAGCCTTGAGCAGCTTATACACCTTTAGCTTAGACCCCTTCACCTCATACCCTGCTGGTTGCTCAACATACACGTCTTCCTTCAAGACCCCATGTAGGAATGCAGCCTTCACATCAAGGTGGTAAACATCCCACCCCATGTGTGCAGATATAGCTAAGATTAATCTAACCGTTTCAATTCTTGCCACAGGCGCAAAAGCCTCTTCAAAGTCAACTCCTTGTTGTTGAACATATCCCTTTGCAACAACCCTTGCCTTGTGCTTTGTTATCTTACCCGTAGCATCCCTTTTAATCTTAAACACCCACTTTAAACCAATGGGTTTAACATTCTCAGGCTTGTCAACCAACAACCAGGTTTTATTTCTTTCAATGGCTCTTATCTCATCATCTATAGCCACTCTCCATACTTGTTCTTTAGAGGCTACTGTGTAGCTTATGGGTTCACCTTCCTGAGCTAACAACAACTCATCTAATTCATCATCTTCAAACTCTCCTTTCAATACATAATCATCCAATCTTGAGGGTAACACAGATACCCTTGTTGACCTGCGTAGTGCAGGCAACTGCAATTTTGAATGATTGTTGTGTTCATTGTTATGCTCCTCGTTACCATTACTCTCAGTGGGTGGCTGTGTATCCTCATCCGGTTCCACATTGGTCACTTCCCCGGTCCACTGATCCTCACCATGCATACCATGCACATTAAAGTTTGTATTGAATTCAAACCCATCCATACTGCTGGTCTTCTGGCTTTCTGGACCCCATTCCCATTTCCTTTCTTCTTCGAATTGGACGTCCCTACTCACCACTATTCTTTCCTTCTCAACATCATACATCCGGTATCCTTTTGTTCCTTCTTCAACACCAAGATACATCATAGGAGTGCTTCGATCTTCTAGTTTCTTTAAATGTGGTTTCACTATCTTCACATGACCTACACACCCAAACACCTTGAGATGTTGAACATTCGGCTTTCTTCCCTTTAACCTTTCATATGGTGTGGACGAGTGTAGCACTTTTGTTGATATTCTATTTAAAATGTAAACTGAATGCCGCACCCCTTCTGCCCATAAGTGTTGTGGCAGACTCATTGTCTTTAGCAAACTCCTTGTCATGTTCATCACCATTCGATTTCTTCTCTCTACGGTGCCATTGTGCTGCGGTGTATAGGGGGTGGTTAACTACCTTGTTATTCCCTCCTTATCACAGTAAGCTTTAAACTCACTAGAGGTAAATTCTCCACCTCTATCCGACCGCAAAACCTTAAGGGTTGTATCAAACTCCCTTTCAGTCTTAGACTTGAAGGACATAAAGTGTGTCAATGCTTGATCCTTCGTTTTAAGTATTGACACCCACATGTATCTGGTGCAGTCATCCACCATTAACATAAAGTACCTATTTCCAGCCTTCGTTGCCGGCTCAATGGGTCCACAAATATCTATGAAAACCAATTCAAGCGGCTTTGATGCTTTAAACATAGACTTCGAAGGGAATGCTTGTCGTGTTTGTTTGGCAGCCATGCAGACATCACACACTTCCTTTGGTTTATTGACAGATGGGATCCCTTTAACTAAATCTTTCACAGCCATTTCTTTCATCACTTCGAAGTTTACATGGACTAACCTCATGTGCCACTTCCATGTAGTATCTTCCTCGGCCAGTAGACTATGGGGAACCCCAGTCTTCAAATTTATCTTGTAAAGTCTATTAGGAGATCGCCTTACTTTTATTAGCAGGCTGCCATCTCTTTCATAGACCCACAGAAAATCGTTCTTCATTCGAATCTCACATCCACCTTCTGTCAATTGTCCTAAACTGAGAATATTACTACATAGATGTGGAATATAGTATACCTCAGTTAGAACTCGTTGCTCTCCATTCTTACATTGTAGGAGAACTGAACCTCTACTTCAATCCCCACTGTTGATCCATCACCGAACTTGATTCTTCCACCGATAGTGCGATTGAGGACAGAGAACATTGATGAATTCCCTGTCATGTGATTGGACGCACCATTGTCCAGATACCACAAGTCTGCCGAGCTATCCTCTTCAGCATATTTCGATGGAATCAGTTTGGATTCATGTAGATATACAAAGTCTCTTTGAACCAGATCAACAACCGGATCAACAACGGTCATGAGAAGTGCAGGTTCATCGTCTTCTACTTCCTGAGACAAGTTTACTTCAGGCTCCTTCTTCTTGGAGGGGCACTCAGACGCATAGTGCCCATACACATCACATTTGAAGCATTTTATACGGGATTTATCCTTCTTTGGATGATCTCCACGATTCAGGCTCTTCGAATCTCGATCACCCACCTTTCCCTTCTGATTTTGTTTCCACTTCGATCGATCATTTCGATTATCAAGTTTCTTTTTCTTGTAATCCGAGTTCTTTTGCCTTGCCTGCCACTCGGAGTACGTAAGAAGCAACTGGTCATCTTTAGTCGCCTCTTGTTTTGATTTGAAATTTGTCCTCTCTTCAAACGCCTTCAACCGGCCGATCGCTTCTTGAAAAGGCATTGAGTCGATATCGAGGAATTGTTCAATCGATGCCACCATTTGAATGAAGCGATTAGGTACTGAATCAAGTAATTTTCGCACTAATACGCTTTCTTCAAACGGTGAGCCAAGATCACTGGCTTTTGATGAAATCCCGGTGAGTTTACCGGCGAATTCATCGATTGAGTCTGTCTCCTTCATCTTGAGTGATTGAAACTCGGTTCTTAGCGTCTGCATGCGCGCTTTCTTGACCCGCGTCTCACCTACATATCTCAACTTCAACGAATCCCAAATGTCTTTCGCAGTGGTGAGATTAGCAACTTGGAGGATCAGATCCTCCGGCATCGCTTGATAGAGATATGCAATCGCGGTATTGTTCTTCTTCGGATCGACTCGTGTTCCTTCCGGTGGCTCGATCACTTCCCACAGGCCATGCACGTTAAAAATCACCTTCAACCTAACCGCCCAAATTGAGTAGTTTGACGAGGTTAGGGTTGGACATTGAAGAGGAGTAGAGACAGTGTCTTTGATCGTGATGATCTGATTGTTAGCCGGTGGATTTGCCATCGTTTCCTTCTTCAAGCAATCACCAAATGATCCCGAATTGCGAATCGGCCTTGATCACCCCCTACTGCGAGATTCTGTCCTTCGTACTCTCTCAATAGGGCAGTTCGTCGTCTTCTTCTTGAACTGAAGCTCTGATACCATATGTAAATCTGGAGACCAGGATCAAAGCTATGCAAACGAGAATTCTTATTGAATGAAAAGTGGAAATGAAAATGTGTTAACAATCCATCAAACCCGAAGGTTTATATATGCCTATACACAAGCTTTTAACTAACTAACAAACTTTTAACTAACTAACTTCTCTTTAAAACTAAAACACACTTTAACTTTTGGAATTAATCCAACATCGGTTGGGGTCGATCTCGCTCCCAAGTGTTGGTGAAAGTCAAGTGAGCCATCTTTTGCAGGAGTCTTCACGAGCTGTAACTCTAGATTTTAGCATTATCAACTTAATTCGTAAAGGTTTAGCGTAGAAGTTGCAAGCATGTTGATGAGAGATCTAAAAAGGGAGTCATAATAGGGAAGTAAGACTAGAATTTCATGATCTAGTTACTATTCATGTAAGCCTAATACAATTGTAAACCTAAACAATTAAGAAAATATTCATTATAAGAACTTTCTTTTTATTTTAGTTGTGGATACAT
The DNA here is from genome assembly GCA_024085815.1 of Flaveria linearis. Classification (NCBI taxonomy): domain Eukaryota; kingdom Viridiplantae; phylum Streptophyta; class Magnoliopsida; order Asterales; family Asteraceae; genus Flaveria; species Flaveria linearis. Next base: position 1,527,186 of record CM044008.1, read on the forward strand.
AATTGGGAATTAAGACTAGAATTTCATGATCTAGTTACTATACATGTAACCCTAATAAAATTGTCCAACCTGAAAATTAAGCAAATATTCATTATAAGAACTTTCTTTTTATTTTCGCTGTGGATATATTGATCACATGAACATAGAGAACCACATATTGTGTTGATTCACTTTTCTTTCCACTTTTAATTCAATTCTAATGTTGCTTGTGCTGTTTTCCAATTTCCTATCACCTATTAAGAAAACTAATTAACTAAATAGATAAATTATCGATGATCCTCAACTTAAGTGGTAAAGATAGGATACCCAAAATAACGTAAAATAGAAAGGTCTTTTCCAAGTATCACTCTTAACAAAAATCCGAGGTTGAGTCATAAGATTTTTTCAGTTTTGGGTTTTCTCTCAACGGAATTAGGTGTGCTGTTCTGTCTAGAAAACAGATAGACGAACCCAATTAATACAACACATATCATCCAAATTAGTGTCGTACATTTGCTAAAAAACTAAATAAATAAATAAATAATAATAATAACAATAATAATTGTGTTATATGAAAAATTATGGTTGAAGAGATGGCCGTCACGAGAGGACGGTGGAGGTGGTGGCCACATACAACTACAAACAGAAACACACAAAACTCATGGGACCCAACCCAACTCAAATCATAGCATCCATGCATAGTACACTTAGTCCCACCCTCATTTATTGTCTTGCCTAATCCGACATTAGTTAATTTAGATATTAATTAAGAAATGTGTTTCTTAACTTAATTAGGATGTCAATTACTTTGATTTTTTAAGCCACCTCGAGCACCCTCTAACGGTGACAATGTTTGAACCATTGTATTGAAAGGGATAAGAGGTCAGACATGATACATATAAAATTTTCAGATAAAAAACACATAACTACTCCCCTAACCAAATGGTACCAAGAAAGAAATACACGCCATCCCGAAAAACTACCAAACCGAAGGCAAATTTTAGCAAACCATATAAAAATCCGCTATACTACATGCGACATCAACCCACGCAAGCGATGCCTGTCCAATGCGCACCTATTCAAGTCACTTTTGATTTTGTATTTTTATTTCTTAACTTTGTAATTTTAGGATTTGTTATTATTAATTTTGTGTATTAGTTATTTTAAATTAATGAAAAGGTTTATTATTAGTTATTAATTTTATTTCTTAACTTTGTGTTAGCGTTTTTAGATTTAAAATTTAATTGTTGTGGATTTGAAAATTAGTGCTCCATCTTAAGCGTAACAGAGGTTAAGATACTTGAGGGTTGAAAAAAGAAGTGCTCATAATGCCTAACTAGAACCATTAACTAACACTACTCCTGATTCTATTTCTAAATTTATATCAAAACTTAATTTAAATCCAATAATCTAAAATCAATTATACATTATAAGGCACATATCCACAGGAAATGGAGCATGTACTTTGAGCTCTAAAACAAATGGGAAAGCTACAAAATAACTTCATGTCAATCACGTGATATCGAGAATAGAGGGAACCGGAACATGCTGAAATTATATAATTTCATGAATATTCCACATGACTAATACAAACACGATTAATAAAACAAAGAATAAAAAATGAAAACAAAGATAATTAAAGAAAAGGCCCCAAACACCTTTGTAATGTTTGGGCCAAATTCAGACCATAAGAAAGTGACATTTCTTTACCAAAAGATTATAAACTAAAAAGTAAAATAAAAAGGAAGAAAAATTACAAACATACGTGTCACCATCACACGCATGATCATCATTACTAAAAAACGGAACAATGAAAACAAAGGTCCCGTAAATCAAACATTTTGGTAAGATTGCCCATACATTTCCCGCCAAAAAACACACACATGCACACGTGTGAGAACACACACTTACATATCTAAGCATGCATCTCTCAAACCAATCTCAAAATCCAAACTCTCTCTTTTCTTCATGAAAATGAAATCAAAATTAATTTTCTTAAAATAAAAAAGAAATAGAGAACTTGCTTCAATCGTTGATTGTTTTATCCTTCATCCTTCACTTTCTTGCAGATTCACGAACTTTTCACCAATAAACCGACAATCAGTTATTTTCTTCATTCAATATCAAATTCTTGTGTAAGTTTGACAATATTTCTTCAACTGAAACGACCTGATATTCATACTCCCCCGTATTGCTATCAAGGGCCCCGGTTCAATCAGATAAGTTTTGGTAACAACAATCAAAGTCCGTAAACTTTCATGATCAATCTTTAACGATAATAGGTGATCGTCGGATCTCTCGACGACTCGAACTTGTTGCCATCTTTTTTTTTTGTACAATGTTGTTTTTCAAACTTTTTTGCAAAGGGGGACCCACACACGCTCCACCCCTCAAACTTGATGCATTCAACAATGAATGCCACCTTTGAATTCAATCACACTTCCCACTTCACTTTCACACACCAACGACTGGCTTTGGTTCACCACTTTGTACTAAACAAATTTCTCACACCAAAATACTATGTACCAAACTCCCCTTTCCCTAGGGAATCAGCAAAAGTCATAATTATGAATTATGACAATTTGCGTTTCTATTAAAATAAATTAATAAAATCACTCTTAGTTAAATGTTTTTTTATATATATGTCGATTCCTCAAAAAAATATAAGGAGGAATTGGAGGAACCATACCATTTTTTTTTCTTTTTCTTTTAACCACTCGGACCCCCTTTTATTTATTTATTTATTTATTTGGTCTTCTTTAATTAGAGCTTGATCTTTTGTCATCATCTACCCACGAGTAGTTATTTAATTTCCTTCTTTTATAAGGCGTGGGCGAGGAAGACGATGACGATGAGTCACCTGACTCGACACTCAAGCGAGTGGTCATGACTCGAACCTGTACTGGTAACAACTTTGAAGACTTGGTTGGTGATCGATCTAAGGGGCTCACGCCTTGCACGAGTCGATAACATTTTGTTATCTTCTCCTGAAAGATTATTGGAATATTAAATAGAGTCCAAATTATGGTTTGTGGGTGGTGTGTACAAAATTTTTTGCATGTGGTATAAGAGTTAAAGCAGAAGGTGACATACTTTGCTAAGGCCATCACACCATGATTCAGCATGATCGGCATTGATGAGTGAGAATTTAGAAAGATCACTTGCTGCACAAAGTATGGTTGCAGCAGCAATACATGATGGCCAGTACTCGAGTAAACTAGCTTCTGCAATAGTTAAAACTTTTTGGTCAAGTTTTTTGGTATTTGAAATCGCATGCATAGATAATATATAATATTATTTTTGTTATTATATAAGAATCATAAAATAAGTTGGTGATTTGTTAATATCAAACACCTACATGCATGCGGATCATTAATTATTCGACTGTTTTTTTTTTTTTAAATAGTACAAATATCGTAAGGATGTTTGTGACTTTCATTATTCAAATATGGTTTTTTGTGTTAAATAAATAAATATTTGTGTCATTAAACACAATAAACAGATAACTTAACATATTTGTGTTACCTTGAATATTCGATAGGATGATTTGGGTTGCCCTTGAGATAAGGAATCCCGTATACGTCCCGGATGGATCGATTTTGTGCGAGAAGAACCCGATAAAGCTAAACGGTGTGACGGAACGTAGTCTCCAATCCAAAACACTAAGCACAAGAAACTCCATTCTTCGGATTGTTTTAGGCTCAAACACATACTTCGCACCTTCGATCTATGTTAATTCAAATGAATACAAGATTAATGTGAAGATATGGGATATTAAATATCAAATTATTAACTAATGAGATTAAACTTAAAGTTACCTGAAGATCAAGAATTGAAGGAACAAGGGTTTCCTCCATTTTAGCAGCTAAAGACAAGCATGCTACAGATAAGAGTTGCAAGGGCCACCCATTTGCCTGTTAAATATAATAAAAGAAATTAGAAAACAAAAGTAAGAAAAAGTAGTTTCATAAAAATAATATTAACTATTATCGCTGATCATTATATTAATATAATTAGTGTTTTCGTGGGGAACTAGTAGAGACAAAGAGGCACATCTTAATGCAACCTTTTTAAGAGAATACATTGGTTCTGTTCCTTTATTTTGTGATTTTACTTTTAATATAAAATTATTTTTATCTACATAACCACTTTTGTTAGTAAGAGACCATGAACATGAAAAGAGAGACGTTAAATGGTTAGATAAAGACATTATGTATCACGTTAAGAGGGGGTTCTTTCACAGAACTCATAGGATGTTTCTTAAGAATTTTATTTTCTTATAAGAAAAAAGACGAGTCAGATTATCCATAAACAAAATAACATTACGTTAACCCTTAACCAATATGTTTTAATTTCATCACTAGCAAAGGATACATATGTTTTGTAATTCTTACCCCCGTTCTAATCATACAATGTAGAAAGTGATACATCATATCTAAATAGCTTTTAAGGGGATATAATTTTATATAAATGTTACACAGGTGGACAAATAGACAGCAAAGCAGTTGAGGCCTATATGACACTATAATTATTCCATGATAAAGAAGTTTGCACTAATTAACACGCTCACTTATTTCCATCTCATAACTAAAGAAATTGGTAGGTAAATAATGATACAATTTTAAAAGTCGCTAAATGCATGAAATCATATGGGGCCAAGTACGTCATTTTGATCATGCAACGACACCTAAAAGATGGAAATAAAAGGACAAATCCTAGTAACTTATATTGCCTTATTCGTTCAATCAAATTAATTATGAGTGGAGATAATAAAATAAACTAAACAAAATGTAATGTCAAATTGTCAATTCACGTTTAATTAGATATCAGAAAAAGAAAAATCATTTTAATAAGAAAAAGTAATATTCAGAAATTTTCATCAAAATGCTAAAGTTTCGTTCAAGTACAATAAAGAAAGAAACAAAAAGAGGGCCAAAAATGCGAGGGTAATGCGCGGTCCCACTTATTTTTATATAAATCTCTTCTGTAAAGTAATGGTTATAAATAGTAGTTTTCTTTGTAAGATGATGATAAAATTTGCATTCGAATATCCAAGAATCTCGTGTAAATTTATATGCAACTTTTGGTGTTATGCTAATAATAAGGCTTAAGACAATGACAATTAATAATCACTCATGATGTATTAGCCCACTAGCAAATTTAGTACAAAATTGATTTTTAGTATAAAACCTTCAAGGCCAATAATAATCTCTCATACATAATGTACACAGATTGACTAGATTTAGTGGGAGTGATGATGTGAGATGATTATGCGATCAAATAAATTGTATCACATTTAAAACAATACCAACATACATTTATCAGGGTAAACCACTAAGCAAATTAAATTGTTTTTTAATCATAAATGGGGTTTTAATTGTAAACCAACATTTTTATCATAAGTCCAAACCACTTTTAGTTGGTTAAAACTTAAAAAGCGCTTATTACTCCCCATCTTCATTTATTAAAAATAATGCGGGAAATAACTACTTAAAATAGTATTAAATGAAAAGGTTTTAAAATGTTCGTCGGAGACGATGACGGTTCAAGAATATACCACCGGAAAACCACGGCAATAGATGAAACGATCCAAGTAGTTGACGGAGAGGTATGCCGTTAACGGTTGAAAACCGTAGAAACGTTGCACCTGTAAAAACACACACAAAACAAAACTCGTTGTAACAAACTTTAATTTAACCACAGTATTCAATCAATAGACGATTGATAAACAGTCAATAAATCACATCGGAGATCTCAGATTCAACACTGATGCAAAGGACAGTTAGTTTGTTAGAAATCCGTTGATGAACCGACGATTTTCCATAAACGATCCGATGTGTATTTCGAATAATCAATGATTCATTTTAGCTCAACACGTACGACTTTTGAATGACAATAACAAGCTATCAAATGTATATAACAAACTTTTCGATCGAACGCTTTGGTGAAGTTTTCGTGTTTTTGAAGAAATCGAATCGAATTAACCAAAATCATTCAAATCGAGCATTTGACAACGCTGATTAACGAACAGCTTTAGAAATCATTCGAAAATCACATCAAAATCAATCGGATTACTGAAAATCATTCAAATCGAGCATTTAACAACGCAGATTAACGAACAGCTTTCGAAAATCATTCGAAACTCCTATCGAAATCAATCAGATTACTGAAAATCATTCGAATCAAGCATTTAACAACGAAGATTAACGAAAAACATTAGAAAACGAAGATCAGATCGAGCTTTTTAACATGTAACTACAGATAAATTACCTTAAGGATCCACGCGACCGATTCTTCTCTCGCAGATGCATCGAGAACTTGCGATTGAAATCGCTCAACATAATCGATACCTGGAACGAACTTCCTCTCCTGTTCTATAAACTCCGCTATCGAATCATCGAAATCGGCACAATAATCGTAATCCGAAGAGCACTCCGGCCGGTCATCGCCGGATAATATGCCGGAGTCCTCGCCGCAGAGTAAGTCCGAGAAGCAATCGGAGAATGATACTGACATGATGAGTTGATGACTGATAATGATTGTTCATACTGTTCTCAACATCTTTCAATACAAATACCGTCGTTTTCCGGTGGTTTTAGCTTAACGATTGCTTGAGATTTCACTGTATAGTGAAGATTGAAGATGAAGATGAAGATGAAGATGAAGAATGAAGATATCTACTTCAAGTAGAAGTGGTAGTGTGAAAGATATCTATTGAAAGGCTTCATCTGTCTTCTCTACTTATATATGAGACTCTATACAATATACGTGCTTTTGTATTAAAGCTGCTTATTTTGGTAACGTATTTGTAAGTACCATTTTATTGGTTATCTTTTTCCAATTTTTAACTGTTTTAAAATAGACCTGATGTTTTTCTTTTTAGTTTTTATCACTATTTAATTAAATTATAATTATTTGAAAAGATCGGTGATATTGATATTTTTCTGTTGAGTTCATCGATGTTGTGGTAACAGTGAAACATGAAGATCGTGGGTTTGGATTTAGTTTAAATTTATTGATGTTAGTTTCTGGTTACATGTGTTAACATGTTTAGTTAAGTGATTTGTGTTTGGATTAGCCTAATCGGTTCATAGGATGTGTAATAACTAATAACATCCTTTCATAATAGCTACACATTGGTTTTTCAAATTTAAAAGCGTTTTTTTGTTAAAAACAGTCAGTGTTTAAAACCGACTCTTGAGAAGGTTTGACAGTCTAGAAAACCAAGTTTTGACCAGGTTCAAATAGATTTTAACCTATAGAGTTACAAATGGTTGCAACATTGCGCATTGGATTGGTTCATCTCTAGTTCTTGCCAAATCGGTTTCAAGATCAGATCATGTTTGGATTCCAACACTTGGTTTTTGTAAGCATATCTTGTCCATTTAGTCAATGTGAGCCTGTGAGGCACATCTACTTGGCTTTGTAAGCACATCAGCTCATGATATACACCTCGTTTATGGTCCATCTGACAAGAACAAAACACTCGTGTGTTTAATATGCTTAAGACATCAAGCATAAAGATTGAGGATGTTAAATCTAAGTTGTTTTGTTTGGATTAAAATCACGCTAGCCTGTAATCAGTTAGATCTTAAGGTTTGATAATTTTATGTTGATTCATAAAAATATACTCATTAAGAGACATCCTCTTAACCAATCAACATCTTTTTAAAACTTATCTATTAAAAATTTGCATTTTAACAATTCAAATGTGTCTTTTAAGTAAACAAACACGTTCTACCTCTGATCGATTCAAATGTAGCCTTTTAGCTGATTGAAGCGAGTTTGCTCCCCATAATTAGGCATTTAGATCGTTTTCTATATCACGGTCGTTAAGATCTGGTTTTTCAGCCTATACATTGCAATGAGCAGTTAAAGAAAAACACAATGATATAGAAAAACATAACGATAAATATTTATTTTGTTACACATTTGTTTAATTATTTATTAATATAAAAAATAATTTATGATATTGAGGGTGTACGTCAGTACGTGAGTCCGTCAGTCGGGCCGTCTCGGTTTCATCTATACGTCTTTCACATTTATCGATTTCCTTGCTGGATCTAAACCAAATGTCAGTTTTGACTGGTCAACATGTCAGTAAGCAACAATTAATAAATATTTTTTGAGACATTAATAAATTATTATTGTTTTCCATATTAGAGCGTTAAACGAGTATAAAAAACAGCTGGATGTAAATTTAAACATTGTACAATATTAAAAGGCAAGGTGTTCTATTTTCAGAAATCATGAAAATAATCATTTTTTTAACGCATGAATTGATAAGTTGGTTTTTATTTCATATAAGTTTTAATATTTATAGTCACGTTATTTATCTCTTCGTTGTCATCAAATGTGAACCAGACAAGCTTTTAAGTTTTTAGAGGCATATTTGCTGTCAAACAGTCTAAATTTTATTTGCTGCTACTTTACACATTTTAATCTGTGAGTTTTTTTAATAAGTAAACTGACAATATTAGTTGATGAAAGAAGTCAAATGATGCATGTATTAAGTCAAAAAAATGCTTATTAGTGTGAATTTTTCTTTGCATGTGGGCCGAATACTGTATGTTTGCTTAAGGATTATTTTTCTAGAGCATCAATAATGCTAATGAAAACACATTTAATTCGTTTAATTAATAATGCTTAAGGTTTTATGTTTTTTTAACAGGCAAATCGATCTCCTATAAACTCCATTTTTCCTTCTAAGAGGTTCGACCCCCTATAAACTATGTGATACAACAATGACTTAATTAATAATTTAATACATAGCAAAGATAAGCATGAGGCGAAAGTCACCCTCTCAAAATACATACATATTACTCTATTAGTATGCTGACTATTTTCAGACAGTGACGGATTTAGAATTTTTTTTATTGAGGGACGGAAAATTTTAAGGGTCATTTGGATATCATAATGTAATATATTTTTCGATCCGGTTCAGGTCAAATTGGGTCGGATCTGGTTCATTACCGAAAAGATTGCTAAAATGGTCCTTAAAATCTTGTATTTGTATATATATCATAAAGCATATTAAAGCAATTACACTTATAAAAATACTTATATTTAATGTTTAATGCAATTATACTCGTAAAATTGATGATATGTAATATGTTTAAAGTAATTATACTCGTAAAATAATTATACTCATCGGTAAAACGGTTCCTAAACTCATAAAATTGATGATATGTAATATTTTTAACTATACTACAGACTCTTTCTTTATGCATTCATATTTATGATGTTAAACAAATACATGTTTGGTCATGGAATATGTTTTCTTATGTTACGACTTCATCCTTTGAGAAAGGCTAATCGAGATGAAACGACTCTGAGACGTGACCCTGACAGACGATGTCACAACAAAGTAGTAGATGTTACATTTGAATACATAATAATAAGACTATGTTGTTTTGTTGAGTAAATAAACCCTTGTGGTCTATTTATTTTGAAAATGAGATTCTACAATGACCATTCTTGCCTTGTACATTTTTAGTACTCTACTTTCGGGACATGCAAGATAGTGTGGCGTTTCGATATTAAAGACATTCATAAATGTAATATCATGATAAGATAAAATAAAGGAAACATTAAAAACTAATGGCAATGTAGGATCATCCTCATGTGGTGCCCTTCCTACCAACAAATAAATGGACCATAGTAAGTGACCATTCTTGAACGACACCAAGACTTGATTCACCCCTAATACAACTTGATTCACATTGTTATGGTACTAAAAGATATTCATAAAACTTAAATATAAAACCTACGAGTTCATGATTTCCGGCTAAGGAAACCCATAAATTAATTTGTAATTTGGTATAAGGATTGTTTAACAACAGCGTATAGCTAAGCTAGCACAGCTCAGCTTGCAAAGTCTTAACAAGATAAAATATGAGCATGTATCGAATAAAGCATGAGCTAGATCGCGGCTCGATGAGAACCCTGTATATTTTTAAAGGTCAATTTCATATATACCTTTACAAAGTTTTTAAATATCATATATATCCTTGTAAAATTTAATATATCATATGGATCAGGATCATTACAGAACCAATTTTTATTTTCAGAACCAAAAGAACCATTGATTTACATTAATGTAAATTACGAACCATTGATTTACATAAATGTAAGTTAAGCTTGGTAATATTTAGTTGTTTTACATGGTTTATTGTTTATGTCTGATATACATATATGTAAAACAGTTCAAGTTTCACCAGACTTAATTTATATTTATGTAAATCAATTGTTCTTTGGTTCTGAAAATAAAAATGGTTCTGTAATGATCCTAACCCTATTTCATATATACCCTTATAAAGTATTGTAAATATCATATATGTCCAATTCATTAAAATTTTATTAAGAAATGATTATTTTATCCTTACTCTTTATAAATCTCTATTATTCATATGTATTATATTTTACAAGGGTAGGATGGTAATTTTGTTTCTTTTGGGTATATATGATATTTGTAGTTTTTCTTGAATATATATGATATTTTAAAACTTTACAATGGTAAATATGAAATTAACTCTATTTTTAATACTAATGACTTTATAAATCTTACATGTGAATACATATAACAAAATTTGAGTTTTTTTAAAATAATCTAGTAATGAGTGAGCTGACCTCGACTAAACTCAACTCGAAATAGAAACAAACTACATTGACTTAAAAATGTAAAATGAGTTTTTGAGGTATATCAAGCGAGCTTCGAGCCGCAAGATATTTAGACAAGCTTGATTTGTATGTGTTATTATATAAATTCTAGGTTTAATTTTGTAGATAAATGAAAGATGAGTCTTTCACTTCTAAATAAAGCCTAGAGTTTTCTGCTTTTCGTAGTTTTGTCATACATATCATTTATAGATACCTGTATTTTTACCATTTGGCTAACACATTTTTTGATTTAGTCATATAATAAGCATTTCAAGATAACTGTTTCAAGTTTGAAAATCATTTTTGTTTCAAGTTAAAGTAGATTATTTAACCATTTCTTAACATTAGTTAACCTTTATAGTTTTACACCCCTTCCGGCCTAAATTTGAACTTTATTTGTTCAAAGATCTTATAATAATTATTACTCTTAAGTAAAATTACTTTACAAAAACTTGAAATAAAATATTTAATAATTGATCAAAAATTAAAACTATCATCCGGCTTAATAATAACAACAATAATGTTATTCATAATTTTAAATTTTATCAAACAAATTATTATTTCAGGACCGATGAGTTATTATTTTTATTTTTCTACATAGTACAGTTATTGTTGTATATAATGTTCTGCCACACTTAAGCTACCTTTGTACTCCAGTAGTCAAACGTTATTTATTGCTCACAAATAATTTTTTTCTGCAGTAAAAAGAAAGAAAATAACACAAATTAAGAAAACCACTTTAAGGAAGCTATTATTCGCGACCTATACTTAACATACCGACAAAAATATTTAACATCATGGAGGAAGAGAAAAACTTGTAGAAAAGTCAAGTACCACACAACATTACTATGTGTGTTATGTTTAAATTTTGTAGCACAAGAGTCGGTTTTTCATGTCGGTTAAGAGAACATAACGCTGGCATTCTTTTCCCGAAATATATCACATAGTCGATGCTACATTGTGTGGATTGGAAGAACATAACCTGATGTTGTCAGTTGTCATAATATACAATAGTGAAGCGTAAGCAGTAGATATTGAAGCTAACATGTTATCATTACAATCACCTCATACTGAAGTCGGGGATAGCTTAATTATCTAAACAATGTCACTCTTAAATCTCTTGTCATGTGTCGACTTTTGTTTCAATATTAAACTTTAATTCATAAAATGCATATGTCTATGTTTTACGTGAATTGCTTCCTTTATATCATACTTGAATGTGTTATGACGTTGTGCTTTCCCTTGTTGATCTATTATAGATTTTACATTGTGCCGTGTTTATTAGGATTTGATGCACGTTTCTTCGTGTGTTTCATAAAGTTTCTATAAGTTACTGTTTAAATAGAAACAAATCATCACTCTACTTAAAACAATATAGATATTATTTTGTAAACACGATATATGGTTTTAAACATAGATGATTTTATACACTCCTACCAAACTTATGTATAACTTTTTGTTTGACTTGCATACTTCATAAATAAACAACCAACCAATGAAGACACTTCGAATAATTTAATTATACGTGAACATTCATATATTTATTTATTATAATAATTGTAAAGTTGAATGAAGATAATATCCTTCAACGACTATTTTGTTGATTATATGCAATGCATTGAAAACTTCTAAGAATCATCTAAAATCATTTCAAAACAACTAACTTTGTTATAATTACATCTTCAAACATACTATTTTTCTTTCTTTTCTTGAAATGCTAACATGTTTTTAAGTAGCGACTAATAATTTTATACATTAGACATTACGTTAACGGTAGAACATCTTCATCTTTTGGTCAACCAATTGGGTTATATGCAAGTTGTTTTTGTCTTGATATTCTAACAATTTGTACGAACAAAATAATGTGACACTAATAGCCATGGTTGTAAAAGTCGCTAGGCGCTATCAGGTTGGTCGACTAGAGAGTTGCGCGTACTCGGCCTAGGCGGGGAGTACTCGGGGAGTACTCGGATATGGTAAATTATAAATAAATTAATTTTTAAGAAATTATATATATGTCAAATATAATAATTTACAAATATTTATAACATATTACGTGAAAATCAATATATATCAAAAGAATATGTTCATATACTACAGTATTTTAAAATATGATATTTATTTTTTAATATGTACACACATAGTAATCATTCAACATTCATATTTCAAAACAAATTATTAAAAAACAACAAAAATACAACAAAAATGGGTGAAAAATAGCGAATATCGGTGAAAAACACCAAAAGTACGAGTTGGGCCGAGTAGGCCGAGTTGGGCCGAGTTGGACCGAGTAGGGCTAGCTGATTTGGACCGATTTCGAGTAAGGTTCATCGAGTTGAAGAAAAGCGCCTCAGTACACCTCCGAGTTCTGAGTACTTGCCGAGTACTCGGCTGCCTAGATCGAGTTTTACAACACTGCTAATAGCGCAAACTAACATTACACTTGTTACTTCTTTTGAGAATGATGATCCTGTACTATGCTGTATTTTGAAATACCGGACAAGTTACCACCAATTAGTTTTATTATTTAATTTAAATCTTGCATAGTGGACAATGACTTAGTCCAAATGTGAGTTGTGATGGGCAGTTGGATATGTCTCTCTTATTTGAGACCACAAAATATGAAAATAACACTCATTTTTTCAACTTGTACATCATTATATAAACTTGTATTTTAAGTCAATATTTGGTATAACCTAGTCACATTGATTCATTCAAACTTAGGTTGTATGAAGGATGTTTCAGATTGAAAATTACAAAAGGCTGTCTGCGTAGAGCGTTCGTAACAAGAAGCTTCAAAACTAGCTTCATGTCATCCTTGTAGATCATGTTCTGGTTTTACCCCTCTCATAGTCAAAACCAGCTTCTCCTAAAAACGCATTATCCGCCTTTCCTCTCTCGCCTAACTTGATTTTGAACATTGTTTCACAAAAATTGAAATCAATGTTCACAACAAGAAGATTCAAAACTAGCTTCATATCATCCTTGTAGATCGTCTGAGATTTTAAAAACGCGTTATCCGTCTTCCCTCTCTCACCTAACCTGATTTTGAACGTTATTGCGCAACAACGTCAATCCTCCCTCGTATCATCCTCTCTCTCCTGACTTCATCCCTTCTCTGTTGTTCTAAAACGTTCTATTGTAGATTTTGTTATTTGTTTTAATACAATAAAACAAATTAAATTGATAAATTTATTAATGCCCATATCTAAGGATGAGAAATGGGGATGTGTTGGGTGATAACAAAATATATAATTTGATTGTTTGGTGTGGGACATGCACATCAGCACATCGTTCTTCACATTGCGTGTGAGTGTTTAGAAAAATTTATTTCGATTTAAAATAGAAATTATTGTTCTAGCTAAAAAAAATTCATCGTTTGCCATGTGTAAATAAATTATTTAGGTAAGAACAAAATAGAATTATCAGTGTATAAAATTTGGTGTTGGATGCATTTTTGCAATTAGTATGAAAAGATTAATGAAAACTACAATTATAATTTGGGAATGATATCTTCAACATTCCGCAATTTTGAAGAAAAATCTTTTATTAACATATTAAAAAATATATACTCTAGAACAAACTAACTTGAAAAAAACTTTTTTCTTTATTTTACAACTTAATTTGAAGAAAAGTCAATTGTTTACAATTACGAACAAGAAACAATATATATAATGACCAAGATGCAATTTAATATTATTTTCATAATAAATTTAGCCTCTGTGAAAATGTGTGATTAGACTTTTTTTCTCGTTTCCATTCTTTTGAAAACTTGATTTAATCAGTTGGTCCAAACGGTTCAACTAGTAGCAATCGTATTGTTTGTTTGATCATGAACTTAATCATTAGACACAAATAAAACGGCTGATCTAAGCATACCTGTTAAATATATAAAAATCACAACAAAATCAGTTAAAACAAATGTAACACTATCATTGCTTGTCTCGTACCTTTGTTGGCTAGATTGGTTTCTAAGACATGATAGAGCGGTTGAACAGAATGATTGAAACTCGCATATTCGTTTTTGAAACATTTCTAATAAGTTTACATGTAAACATTATTAAAGACCAATTGGCCTAATATTAAATAATAATAATTATACCCAATTATACCTTTTTTTCTACTTGCATACATGTTTTATATCATCGATTGGCCCAATTATACCAAAAAGGTATTATTTTCACAAATATTTTGTTAAGATTTTCCCCTAAATTCCACTGTCAAGTCTTGTATGATGTGACCATCATTAACATTGGTCATTAATGGTGTCTTCTTGTACCTATTTTTCTACTTATTGATTGGCATTTAATCCTACCCTTTTCTTTTTTGAAAAAAGAGAGGTGGTGAATTGCACACCCTCTTGATGGTGAGTGTGGTCGTTTTATAAAAAAAATATTATACTCTTTTACATTTAAGATTTATCTTTTTTGAATTAAACTATGAAAAAATTAAAATTCAGCTACTAAGATGATTAAAGTTAGTGGCATCACATAATCGATGTTGATCATTGTGATAGATGACACTTCAAAGTGTGCTTACTTGTCTTCTCCACATCATCTTAATAGAATACAAATTTGTAACGTCTCAGTTAAAAGTTAACAGAATAAAAATTATGTGTACTAAACAGGAGTTAAGATTAGGAATCACAAAATGATCAAAGGTTTACGAGAAACATGAGTGCGTAATTAGGAAATAATCCAAACTAGTCACACTAGGGTTGAGAGGGCCTGACACTGACCTCCTCTCCCCGTTCAATTCTGCAATACATTTGTGAACAAGAAAAAAAGAGAAAAGGAGGCTCGAGATGATGACTTCACAACTAATTGCAGGTAATTCTCGCTTCAATTCAACATTTAATGGTGTGGATCAATAATTGGTAATTAGTATGGTGAGAATCCCTTGATGTTAAACGCGTAAAGCAAGCCGAAATAGTGGTTGAGTATGCTTGAACTTTAAGCGTTTACGCAATAAATAAGTCTTAGGAGGATGATTAGATTGCTACAGAGAAGAGATCTAGCTAAAACTAGAATTCCGATGATTGTTCATGTTATCAGAGAAGCCACTTGTTATTCATAGTAATTTAAAGGTGCTATTGCTTGGAACCCATTCATTAGACAACCTTTACACTTAAATAATAAAGAAAACCATGAAAATATCAACTTTCGTTTTTGGGATGGGGATTATATCCTCTATAGGTATCACGCACATTTAAGTCTACATTAATGATTACATGAGGGTTTTCCTTCGATTCTACAGAGATACAACTCACTAATTAAAGAATTTTTTTAACGGCAAATGTACGACCCTGCTTTACAGGATAGGTGTTATTTTAATCGGACTCATCTATCCGTTTTCCAACCGAGACCGCACCTCCAACCCCCTTAGGAGGAAACCTATTGTTGAGAAAACCCATTGGCTTAACTCTGAGTATTTGTTCAGAGTGAGACTTGAACTTATGATCTCTCTTTATTTACATATCATAGGTATCTTATTTTAACCAGTTGAGCTAAGGATCATTGGTAATTAAAAAATATTAAATAATATTTTTTCATTATAAAGTATTTTTTTGAATGCTTGGTAGGCAAAGATAAGAAGTAAAACTCTAAAATACCTATAAGTCTCTAGTGGGATCATATGCATTTTGATTAATTTGGTGACTATCTTGTCATATTTGAAAATGATTGTAATAACTAAACAATGTCTACGTGTACTACACGCCTTAAAGGTTGTACACTATAAATACATAATAATTTAACATATTATGAACCTTATATGATGGTTTAAGTAAATTTATATGATGCCGTGATGATATTAAAGCAAGTTTTTGTCCGTATTGTTGTTGTTGGTTAGCATGTACATGGGATTTAATAAACATTAATCACTATAGTTTTTAGTTATAAATTTAATAACCACTTTGTAAGAGTCCACTTTCTTTATTATTAATTGTTTCCTAATAATTTTATCTATGTTTTCTTTGGCTTCTTCGTAAACATGTGTTGATCACATGGATCTTTTTTATAGTATAGGTGGCTAAATATTAATACATTGGATGTGATATTAACTTTAAAAAATCGTTTTTTATTTGAGAAACGTTTAACTATCATCAATAAAAACAAAATACAAGAATACTTGCTTTAGAAATTGTTTAGCAAATACGGAATTTTTAATATAATTATTACAAACATCATTCTTAAAAAGGGAAATTAAATTATGGGTGATGTTATTTACAAAGTGTATTTTTGCTACAAAGTGTGAGAAGACACAATGAGGCTAAAAAAGTCACAAAAAATTTATATCTCACAATCTAAATCGAATTTAAAAAAAACACTTCGGAGCCTTTGTTCATCTCGTTGTCCTCTTTCAGAAAAAAATAAAAAAAAATAAATTTTTTTTTCATTGTGTCATATAATGACACAATTACGTCATTGTGTCTTTCATAATGACACAATGAAGTTAAATGACACAATAAAAAAACGTTTATTTTTTTATTTTTTTTCATTTATTTTTTTCTTATTGAGGACGATTAGGGGAACAAAAGCTCCAAATTACTTTTTTGAAATTCAATTTTGATTGTGAGATATAATTTTTTTTGTGTATTTTTTGACTCATTGTGTCTTTTTTTGACTCATTGTGTCTTCTCACACTTTGTAGCAAAAATACACTTTGTATTTGAACTTTTTTCTTAAATTATTTGTTTTTGTGATACGATGTAGCCTATATAATTAGGTGTAATTTGAGATAACGTTTTAGTTTTGCGACTTTGCTTTAAAATTGTTGCTTTTGAATTAATGATTTAGTTACTTTGGTTTATTGTGATTTGATATACTAATATATAATGTGAAAATTTTAAATCAAAAATAAAAATTATTGACTTTTATCGGAGGGTTTTATAGTATCCTTAACATGTAACTAATGTATATATAAACATAAAAATATGATAAGCAATTGCTATTAAATCAAAGAGTAAATTACCATTTGCATCCTTGTGGTTTGGTGATTTTGACCATTTGCATCCCTACAGTTTAAAATCCTCATATACACCCTAACGTTTCATTTTTGTTCCCATTTGCATCCAAATTACTAACGACGTTAAATAATTCAGTTAAGTTTTTATAAAATGACGAAATTACCCTTGCTCTCTTTCTTCTCCTTTGACCACCACAAACTCTCTTTCTCTCTCTCTCTCTTTCTCAAACATGAACACTGACACACATTCTCTCTCTATCTCTCATCACCTTCATCACCACCACCATCAACACCACCACGCATCACCATCACAACCTCCCCTCACCACCACCGTAGATTAAAACCCCTAAAAGATCACCGACGGTTCGTAAGGTTTCAATCTCACTGCCTGTGAGAACTCCGTTAACGATACAGAATGCGCATAAAAAAGGAGCTGGAAGTACGAAGAATGGTCGTGATTCGCGAGGTCAGAGGCTCGGTGTTAAGATTTACGGAGGTCAGGTCGCGAAGCCTGGCGCTATCATCATTCGACAGAGAGGAACGAAGGTATTTGAGCTTCGGTTGCTGAAATTTATTTGCAATTGTATGAAATTAATTTAGTTTTTTGCCCTAGAATTATGCCCTAATCCAAAGTAAATACGCAAGTAGAGCAGTTAGTGCTTTTGTAAATGATTCACGAATCACATTATCACAAGCACGAGACTTTCATCAGAGTTCAAGAAATAGATGTGAAATTAATTTAGTTTTTTGCCCTAGAATATGCAATTGTATGATTTTAGGGGTTTTAATCTACGGTGGTGGTGAGGGGAGGTTGTGATGGTGATGCGTGGTGGTGTTGATGGTGGTGGTGATGGAGGTGATGAGAGATAGAGAGAGAATGTGTGTCAGTGTGTTCATGTTTGAGAAAGAAAGAGAGAGAGAAAGAGAGTTTGTGGTGGTCAAAGGAGAAGAAAGAGAGCAAGGGTAATTCGTCATTTTATAAAAACTTAACTGAATTATTTAACGTCGTTAGTAATTTGGATGCAAATGGGAACAAAAATGAAACGTTAGGGTGTATATGAGGATTTTTAAACTGTAGGGATGCAAATGGTCAAAATCACCAAACCACAAGGATGCAAATGGTAATTTACTCTAAATCAAATGTTTGTTATCCGATCTTAATCTTGTTAATTAATTATAACTTTAGAAAATTATATATTAATCAATTAGCCATGGAATTTTCCAAACTCTATTATTGCCACTAAATTATTTTTCTCAACTACTTTGTCCAAAATCAAGCATATATTAAATCCCTAATCACATTCAATCAAATATTATATTATATTTAGCAACAATTAACAAAAAAGTCTACCACTTATATCTAGGCCTGTTGATTAAAGCATTGTGTTAAAAGAAGGGGCGCTATAGTCTTTATCAGCATGAACATCCAATTCCTTGATTCTAAAAAAAATAATCATATCTAATCAGTTAGACATGGAATTTAATACATCTTTTATGTACGAAAAGTAATAATACATCTGTTAAATAAAAACCTATATGCATAAACAAAATTTGATACTAGATAACTATTATAACAATAAGAATTATTATAGCAAATTAATTTATTTTTTATAGTTAAACGAATCGTGAGGTTCTGATATGATAGAGTTGATGGCGATGTGGCAAGGAAGGAACTCAATGGCCATGGTGCTGAATCGTGGGTACAATCTGATGGGTTGCAGACGATTTGGTGTAATCAAAAGTCGATTGAATTAAAATCATAGAGTACAAGTTTAAGAATTTTTACTTTTAAACTTGGTCTAATTGGGTTAATGGGTCTCTTTTTAGAATATGTTAGTGAGTTTAAAATTTTTGTTAACTTATTGAGTTTATCTATAACACATAATTAATAAGTTTATAATTTGTTTAAATATAATAATTGACAATCGGTTCCTAAACAATAGAAAAAAATCTTGGGCCTTTCGATCTTTGAAACTAGGAGTGTTATCAAACAGATTACCTTACCAGGCAGGGTCGTATTGATATAACACATATTCTTTAAAGTAGGGTCGTACATTTACCGTTAAAAAAATCAAACAGATTACCTTACCAGGCTATTGGTTAGTTTTCAAAAAACAAGATAACTTTATAAATAATTTCAAATTTATATATATAAAGATTAAAACAAAATGTGAAAATCATTAATATTTTTGTATGACTTTTCCATTTTAACAAAGTATGGTAAGAGATAACAAAATAAGAATTGAAGTTGGAGCCTGGAGGTAGTAAATAAATTAGTAAAAAGAATTTAAAAGGAAAAAACAATTATTTTGTATAAAAATTTGCTCCAACCATCAATACACTTTATCGGTTCAATCAACTAACATCATAAACGACCATCCCAAAAGAAAACAACTTAAGAGTAATCGATTGTATCGGTTGTATAGGAGGTTCCCCATTTTAACCGCTCGGTCTTTGTAGTTCCGATAACATTGCATGTAATAATACATGCTTTTATAAAAGTATTGGTCTATATATGTAATGAACATTTTCCATCTCATTGCAAGTCATTGAGCTTTTAATACATATCTTACAAGTAGAAAATTACATTTAACTACCAGTCTACCACTATATAACACACTAGCTTTAGAAAACCCGTGTATTACATGGGTTGAATAAATAAAGTATTAATATAATAAAACTTATGGAAAATAAAATACTATTTTAAAATATGATATGACTGAAATTACGTATAAGTAAGTACTATAAGTAATAAAACAATGATATCAACATTTTATAACTTTGTTTTTAATTTTTTTTAAAAATAATATTTTGTTCTAAAACAAACCGTATAAAAATATCATTTTTAAAATATTTTATTATCATAACTCCTAAATTAAATTATTTTGGTTTTTAAATAATTTACTTTTTAAAAATAGTAGTTTTATAATATATCATC
The DNA here is from genome assembly GCA_024085815.1 of Flaveria linearis. Lineage (NCBI taxonomy): Eukaryota > Viridiplantae > Streptophyta > Magnoliopsida > Asterales > Asteraceae > Flaveria > Flaveria linearis. The sequence goes on from CM044008.1 coordinate 1,547,728, forward strand.
TTTTTAACAAAGTTTGATATTTTAGAAAAAAATATTACTTATAAAAATTTATTTATTTTGAAATAACATTAATAACAAATATTTTTCTTAATTTATAAAAAAATATTTAATCTAGAAAAATGTTAAATAATATTATTAGTAATTAAGGTAATTATTTAATAGGAGAGAGAGGCGGGAAAATTTTGGTGAGAAGAATTGTGGTGGTGACACGTGTCATACCAAGTTACTCTTTTATTATAATAGATAGATTTTACAAAGTCAATGAAATAAATAATACATAAAATAGACAAATCAATAAATTTGTTGAAGTACATTATTATTACGTCCTTATAAAATGATAAAGGACGAAACACTTACAAGGTTTTGCGACACGTTTATTTGTCTTGTGGTTTGTCTTGTTAAGAAAGTACTTAAGAGCATTAGCTATGTTAGATAAAACAAAAGAAGATATATACAACTACCTCGGACAAGAAGTGGATACAAATGACATCTTTGATTGTTTAGGATCGGCAAAACTTAATGTGGGAGAACTTGACAAACATGTCAAACATAGGAAACAACAAAGTGGATGAAACAACAATCAAATCTCAAAGAGCTTGTTATAGTTAGCATATTAGGTCACTTGTTAGACTCTCCATAGTAGAAAGTGACCCATTCATAAGATTTTATCAATGTCATCATGTTACAGTTTTTAGATGTTTGAAGATATTTTTTGATCAAACAAGGTTAATAATTGATCAAAATAACAATAATAATGCCCACTTTAGAATAAAGATATGCATAGTCTTGATTAAACTTGTGCTAGAAGCCTCTCACCCCTCAATTCACTTTTTCATGTGTTTATCATGTTATGGTTGAAAATTTATGATATCACTCGATTGTCAGTAGAATTATAAGACAATAAGATATCAGTTTATTTTACCTACTCTCAACCTAAATCCAATCCTCACAGAAACAAAAATGAATTAGATTGACATTTCCAACATGAGTATATATAGCACTATAATATGAAATGTTATACATATGGTATCAATATTTCTACATAATAGATTTTGTATTTACATCAATAAACATTAGCCTTAATAAATCCGCATTTGATGTATAATGGAATTGACATTCGAAAATAACTTTTTGACTATAGGTTTCACATTCACGCCTCATTTTCAATATACATGTTTCAAATATCTCCTTTTATGACCAATATCCCTATCATATTCTAAATATATTTTTTCTATGAATGTGTAATAATTATTTAAGATTGGGACCTCTTATACTTAATCCAATTTCAAAGGTTTCATGTTCTCGTATACATAAAGTATATAAAACAAAATAATTATTTTCGTTGTGTATGAAAATTTATTTTTATTATGTGATGTCTAATTAGTACTAACTTCGACACTAGGCACTTGTTCCCTAATATATGTTCCATTATGATACATTTATGTTTAAAGATGTTGATATGAGTTTTTAAATAGCATATGCTAAAACGTTGATGCTAGTGACAAAAGGTTTGGCTAGTGTTGGAACTCTCCTTCCATTGGAATAATAATATTTATATATTTTGTACAAGTCAATTATTTGTTTTCTAACAACTTAATTGTTTACATCATGCATATAGCTTAAATGTCTTACGTATTCAATAAACCTAATCTGGCTTCATTTGTTTTCTTCACTACATCTGTTTTTATTATTATTTAAGTATGCTAATTATTATTAGAATATAAATTAAGAATTACAGTTATGAAAGTAACCATTACAAATAATTATTTGGTTATGATTTATATAGCAATATAAATACATCATCATCATCAATGGATGATAATCTATGAAGTTATCTCCTCCACAACTCCACTAAGACCAATATGACTAATACACATTAATGTTTGAGATGAAACATTACATATGTTTCTATATCTCTCATATGGATAGCACGAAATGGTGTAAGCATTGACGAAGCTTATTGAGACCCCCCCCCCCCCCCCAACCACTCCTTTTCAGTTAGTAACTAATTTTCGGTACAGTATTGTAAATTTTCGGTCTGATACTGTAACTTTTTTAAATATTTAGAGCTCGTCCTTTCTTAAATAGTTTACCTTCACTCCTGCCCTCATATGTTGTGGTTCAAGTTTCGCCACTGAATATAAAAATTGCCTAAGATGTCACGATACGAGATTATGCTCGTAAAACACACCGTTTTCATAAAAACATGTTTCTGACTTCTTTGTCAAAAAATTGCTATTATGTTCTTCTAGAAAATAAATATAATAGTTTATAATGATTTATCAGACAATATTTTCTACTCATTGACGTTTTACAAACATTATAGTCAAATAATATTTCTTTAAATCCAATCTCATTCAATAAAACCGGACCCGTATTAAATTTTTAGTAAATCAAAGCATTTGCTTGACATATTGGCAAGTTTATTCATGTAGGTAGGTCCCACTTTTTCATGTCTTGCCATGCCACGTGTCCACTATTGTTAAAGCAACAGGTGTCTTTTGCAGTGTTTTCACGCTCGGATCGGACCGGCCGGTCCGACCGGTCGGACCGCGATTCGGTGGCCTGGCCGATCCGATCCAGTATGGTTCGTTTTGGTTGAGTTGAACCGGCCGGTTCAAACCGAGTCGGCGGTTGGACCGGCGAACCGGGCCGGTTCCGACCGTTTTCCATTTTTATTTTTTTTTGATTTTAGGGGTAAAAACGGGGTGTTAAATCATAAATTAGTACTTCGGATATACAAATATAGTTAACTTTATATATAACTATAAATTTATGTATAAATCATATATAAATTACTTATATTAATTACATATATAAATATAATTAAAATATAGTTGAATCCGGTCCATCCGGTCCGACCGGTCCGACCACCAAACCAGTAAGGCGTCCGGTTCGACGTCCGATCCGGTTCTGAAAACATTGGTCTTTTGTATCAACCATGTAAATAAAATGACAATAATAAGATAGCAAAATATAAAAAGTAATACGTATGCCTATATAGAAATTGAATAAATAGATAATATATTTCTCTATCAAGCATAGAAAGTGAATGGAAATTGAATCACTCATTTCACTAATTTAAGGCGTAAAAGTAATAGCTTTTTCAATTTAGCTTTGTTTCTTTTCAAATACTAAAATAAATAATATTTATTATAAAAGATTTTAAAACATTTCTCATAGAACAAGATTTAATTATCTTAATTTAAATATAATATATGAACTTTAATAAAAACACATTTTCTTTTAAGCTGTTAATTATAACAAGGGATATAAACTAGTTACAACAATGCATCTAAGCCGACCAATTACAGTGACGAGTCTAAACTAGTTATAATTGTGTGTTTAAATGATTACAAGACTATGTCTAATGTACAACAATGCGTCCAAATTGTCCACATCTAACGCATGAACAATTGCGCGATTACTGATGTAGACAAACTATTACAGCCATAATGTCCAAAATCCACATATTATTTAACAAACACATATACTCTCACCCTAAAACACGAACACATATACTCTCACCTTAAACACACATGCCATGTTCCTGACATTTCGTATACTTCATACATAAAATATCACTTGTACAATAACATCTTTATATATATAAATAGACACAAGGACATGCAACTTTTAATATGATATAAATATAGGATTTATTTAGTAAATAAATATGCAAAGTTTTCGGAGGAATAGTACCATTTGCTTTAGTGGCATAGATAGATAGAAAACAATGGGGAAATTTCAAAGGATTGGTTGAGTGTTGGCTTGGCCATGTGCAATAATATCACATGTATTCTGAGATGAACTGTGCATAGTCTTGACAATTGACTACAGAAGACAATACCATTGGGTCCAGAAAACTGAACCCATCTAATATGGCTTATGAACCATGGGTCCCAATTGAACCACTAGAATAGACCTGCCATACTAACCTAACCCGAACCATGACCATGACCCAATCCAACCGAACCTAACCAACTGACCCATTTGTGTTTCTCGTGTGAATCACATGTAAAGTTAGGACCAAAACGTTACGTTGGACCAGGCTAGTCGTAAACCAGCCCAAGAAAGAACGGGCCATGTGTCACAGACTCACAGTGGCGGTCTAACGAGACTCACTAAATATGAATAATTAGAAACTGTTTTATTCTTTTGTATCACAGTTAAAACAAATGTATGACAGTATAAGTGTTTTTGCGATTTTCTACTTAAAATTGTTCTATAATGTACATGTACTATCAAGTCTCGTTCTAAATCCCAGGATATCCATCAAGCACTACAAATGCAATACGTGATTCTAACAACTTTTTACTTAAAATTGGTTATGTATTGAACGCGTCTCTTCATATATATCAAGATTTGAACAAAACTAGTTTAGGCACGTGTCATACAAGAATATAGTTAACAGCGATTATTCAAACACTATATCACGCCAGAAACCCGAGTTTTAGGATATAGCTATGCTATAAAAAACCCGATTTCAAATCAATGTAAACTACCATCATTCAACCAACCAGATAAACAAGTTGTGTCTAATTAGACAATTCACTAGTACTAAACTACCTTAAAATCAACATCTCCCAAACATAAGTGGTTAACTCTATTTTATAACGATTATAATTCAAACAAGTTTTGGAAATCAGTGATCTAATCCTCGTACTCTGTCTCTTCATCATCATCTTCATCATCATTAACATTTCTATAACCCCATCGATCTTCACCATTATCGCGATCTTCTTGAGTTTCTTCACTATCTTCTTCCTCATAAAGATCTCTACCCTCTGCCCACGGTTGCTTGTTCATTACACTAGCTAGATCATGATTAACTAACGGGGCGTTTCGCTTTATAACTTTAGCTGGTGGCTGTTTCAAATCCGGTTTTGGTTGGTTTCTTTTATGTGGTTTAAGGTTCACTCGTTTCACTGTATGTCCATCATGATCATTAACTGTGTCCATTTCATTTTCATGGGTGTTTTTGGTATTTTCTTCTGGGAAATGGCCCGGATGCTCTCTTCTTAAATGAAGGTTTAGTTTGTATTCGTGGATGTATGCTTTCTCACATCCTTCATATGGGCAAGCATACGGGCGGTTGGATGAAGCACAAGGGTAAGACGTGGTCAAAGCTTTTGTTGACTTTTGAGGCGGTTTTACTACAGGTGGAATGTGTATATACTTGACGGGTGCTTCTACCATCGTGTTATCGTTGCTCTGCTGAATTTTTTGAACAGATTAAGATCAAGGGTGCATACTCCATATCATAAATTTTTTATTATGAACAATACTGTATCAACTATGATTACAAAGTTTATTTATACAAATAGTAGTCTATTTTTTGTATAAAAAGATATAAAAGGTCTTATACATTAAATATATATATATATATCAAAATTAATTAGGTTTTAAGAATCTTTAAGGAAATTTGATCAATATGATAACCTTTAAAATTAACAGATTAATAAAAAGGGCTTTCGTTTGCAGCGTAATCTATATGGATATGGGATTCATTTTGAGAAGAAAAAGGTTTGACCCAATGTGAAATTCAAGCTTGTGCTTCAGAACAAATAAACCGAGAGAGCTTATTTTATGTTTAGGAAAAAATTATTGCAGTTTGGCTTTCAAGGTCATACTGAGAACGGTCTTGTTTCAAAATTTAACGTAATTTTAAGGGCTTTTCAAGAAGCTTTAATAAGCTACAGGATGATAATAGATTTCAACAGACATGAAACAAAGAGAATGGTGTTACTCTGTAACATATTGTTCTCAAATGAATAAAGTCAAAATGTGATGCTTGTTATAGAACATAGAAGAAGCACTGACCTTTTCATGGTGAGACATAATGTGATTCTTTAGCTTGTATTCATGAGCATATCTCTTTCCACATCCAGGGTACCGACAGATATGATAATTTTCTTGTGAATGAGTCTTCATGTGTGATCGTAAATTGAAATCCAGCGAGAATGCCTGCATTAATGTCATAAAGTAATCTTAGATATTAGCTTTGTTAATTTAAGCATTGACACAAGCTTGTTCTTGTTTACTTCTCATAATAAATGAAAATCCATGGTTTGTCTATACTATTATCTTCATATCTACACAAAATTAACATCTCAAGATAATGCCTTTTGACAAAGGTTTTCATTATGGGCTACCCATTCATTGAACATATTTATAGGCAACCAAAGCATGTATCCAGTTTTTTATACCAAATCTGGCAAAAAATGCCTTTAAGACAAAAATGGCCTTAAAGTTTATAAAAAGACATGAATACCATTGCATCGAACCATCAATACGCGACAACTCAATGTAAAGAGAAGAAACTAGTGTGTTTTTGTCATTGTACAATACTGTACATTATTCCTACAGTGGGAGAGAATTAATCAATATCAATTCCTACATTCAAATGTTAACCATAGTAATACAAACTTAAAGATCTTGTAATATAATGTTGCCAGGGAGTGTGAGTTATCACCTTACCACAACCTTCATGAGGACAAACAAAGTCTCTCTCACCCGTGTGAATAAGGAAATGCCTCTTTAACTTGGAGCTATCCAGAAATTTCTACAACAGAAGCAAATAAAATATTGATGGTACCAATTATCTATAACTAAAAAGCTATATAATTATATAAATGCTTCCACTTTAATTAGATGAAAGAGCTACCTTTCCACAATTCTCATAATGACACACATATTGTCTCTCTCCATGAACATGAGAATGCTTTCTTAGAGCCCCAACATCAATAAACGTTTTTCCACACCCTTCATAGCTACAAAGGAAAAGAACTTCGGTTGTTGGTCCAGGTTCGGGTGGTACAGGGTCGAGCCTTTTGGCTTTTCTTTCATGGCATTCAGTTGAGCCTCTGTGGTTGTAAAAGATGAAAAATATAATCTTAAGCACAAGAAATCATACCAGAATAGATAGACATGCCAAAATAGATTTGACTATACTATTGGGATTTCTTATTTAACAACTTATCAGCTTCTTGAAAATAACAATTTTCACACTAAGAGAAAACTTGCACTTTTGACTTTTGAATCAACCAAGAATAGTCAATTTGAAATAAACAATCTCAAACTGACCAAGGAAAACAACTTGTTTCACCATATAATAGGTAGATAAGCATAAATACTTTTTCACTAAACTTAGAACTGCACATCTGATTTTAGTAAACTTAATATGGGGATAGGTTGTTTAAATGAGCAATGTCAAACACCCCCTTGCTGAAGGATTTAGAGACATCAACAATGGTGTTAGAAGTTACTAGTGTCATTAAACTGATAGTTTTACTCGTATCCAGGGGGTGTTTGGATGTCCGTTTAGAAAGTGATCAGCAATGCTGTACTCTAGAGTAATTAGACGTGTGGAAATCAAATGTTGAATGTTTGGAGCTCTCATTAATCATGAAACTATTAAATAAAATGACCAAGAATGAAATCATTTCGCGAAATAATTGATGACAGTTTAAAAATAAAATCACTCTCAAATTTGATATTTTTTTATATTACCTTAGTTGGGTTCCAGCTGGTGGTATAAGGCAGATTACATGACCATAAAACAATCGAAAACAAAATATGTTTATCTGAACATCAAAAACTGATTATTTTGACTTACAAATCACAATAATTAGATTATAAATTCCAAAATGCAAATCCAAACACCCCCTAAAACTTGGTTGTTATCTTGGCCACCAATGCCATGTGAATACATAAATCTGTCTGGCCCCATTGAGCTTAAAGTGATAATCTTTGTGACCTTACTCCATTGATGGAGACACGTCTTTGAACACACATTAAAGAATATCAAAGTGAAAGTTTAACTTAAAGAGATAATTACTAACCTGTGACCCATTTCAAAACAGAGATAATTACTAACCTGTGACCCATTTCAAGACAGAGCACTTGCCACCTGTTGTCACTAAATCATGTGGCACCCTGAGAATATAGTGATCAGGTTAGTAATGTTATCACCAAGGCTTTGCAACATTTAACAGAAGATACGTAAGATGCATGTAAACAGTAAACAACTGCAAATTATAGTATAAAATATTAGAGAAAAAACACCCCCCCCCCCAAATTAGTAATTACATTCAATAGGCAGATCTTTAAAGTGCAGATGGTGAGGACTGAAGAGGGAGGGGGTTGTTGACGAAAAGTGCTTGTTCTTAAGAGATATGACCTCGGCATGGTGTGCAATGAATATACCCCAAGCATAACACCTTAGGTGAATTTCATACTGGTTGTAAACAAGAGAGATGTTAGGTTAGATAAGCTGTACCACCTTAACTTGAATGACATAAGGCCACAACCACGCCAAGTACCATAAAAACTCCACAATTGAGTGTGTTTGGATGACGGTAATATATGGATGGGCAACTTCATGAAAAGTAATAGTGTGTCCCAACTGCTTTTTCCCAATAACAAAGCCGTGAGCTAATGGGTAAAGCGCACAATATCATGACTGTGGTAAGTGTGTTACGATATGGTATGAGAGCAACCCTTGTGTCGTTTAGGATGGTAAAGCAAACCATATCATAACTGTGGTAAGTGTGTCACAATATGGTACGAGAGCAACCCTTGTGTCGTTCAGGATGGTAAAGCAAACCTTATGGAGGACGATAAGTCCCTAAAGGTGTTATAGCACCTTAGGTGAATCCGTTGTCGTGTATGCAACTATGCATGACATGTTTTGAGGCCACAAGCACAACAGATCCCATAAATCTCCATAATTAATCATGAAAGGGTAATATCATGATGGCAGGGCGTGTGACCTTAACTGAAGTCCTCGCGTGGTCATCAAGAACACAACAATGAGAACACTCTCCAAAACAAACAATATCATGACCATTGTAGGGGTGTACACCCTAATACCACTAGATTACCTCATTCACTCAAATCAATAGAAACATCCTTGATGACATATCCCCTGGATCAAGCTCAACGTCTAGTTTGGGTCCCGGGTAGTTTCAAAACACTGAGCCTAATCCAGCATTCATTCTTACAATATCTGAAAAGTGAAAACTATACTATAACCCAATTCAACTGGATTAGGTAGTTGTAAGCATCAAATTACCTATACAAAGAAATCAAACATGAAATTCTCAATTCCAAAATCTAAAAAACGGTAATCACTTCAAAGTTCAAAATCCTATAAAAGAGTCACTAGTCACTACGCATGCATCTTCAATCTCAATGAATGAAGCTAATCAGTTATCTACATTTACCCTTTCGCTTTCCATCAAAACCATCAATTAGGTCTTGCGAATCACTCGTAATCGCACACGTACATACACACATTATGCATAAATATAACTGAAGGTCTTCAGTCTTCACCATTAGCTTCTTATTATCACTTAATGCTTACCATTGTTTGAACCACTTAACCGCAGGAGCTTTGGAGTTAACGAAGGTTCGACGTTCGTAGAGGTTTGGGAAGGAGTGATGCTCCATGAATGCAGGAGAGTGATTTAATTGTGTATGAAACTAAAATTAGGTTTCATCGCATTCGCCATTGTTGAATGAAGTGAGAAATCGGAAATTCGTCAGTGATATGTGAGTGAAGGTGACAGCAGCAGGAGACTGAAGACTGAAGACTGAAGAGGAGTAAAACGTAATCCCACTTGTGCGTTGGAGGGGGAAAGAGGACGAATCTGGCTTTACTCCGGTTCAAACATGACCGGGTGAACGGGTTCCTGTAAAGAGGCGTGTTTCGAGAGTAGTCGACCTTGGACATAGCCCCGAAAAATAGATTTACACCCAAGATCCTAGTCGTAAAAAAAAAATAAACCAAACAAAAGTAACAACATAATTCAGTGTATGTTTAAAAATCAATTGTTAACCAACTTTTAATTTATTAATTTTTAAAAAGTTAATAAGTCAATAAGTATGTTAGTAATGATTGAAAATTGGTTTTAAAAGATTAAAAAGTTGATTTGAGAAATTAAATGAAGTTACTTCTCAAAAGTTACTTTTTAAAAGAACTTTTAAAAAAAATTAAACAATCCCAAACATCCTCTTAATTATTTATAACACACATTTTTTTCATTTCATTATGTTAAGCCATTCATTATGCTACTTGAAAACGTTGTGTTAAGCCCATTTCATTATTATAACATTTTTTTCATTTCAATCATCAAGGTGGTGGTACGGACTACTTGCAGTTGATCACCAATTCATCATCACTATCGTCAAATCGATCGGTACGTCTTTCTCAATCGTTTGTTCTATCGATTTCAACAATCGAATCATAGTCTAGTGGTCACATGCATACGAACAATCGATGTCAATTAACATTTCCCTCATATTTGAGTTAATTCTTACATGAAGCAGTATTTCATCCACAATCATAACATTTGTGCATTTCATCTGTACGATCTTTGAAAATTTGAGAACGTTTCGTTGCAGATCGTTTCTCTGTTGTAAACCCTAGCTAGCAAAAGAGGATGCTGACAGTGATTTACTGATGTTAAGACTTAAATTCGCACACGTGTGATTACGTGATTGATTGTATTGTCGTGTGAAATTTTAGGTTTTGTTTTTGTTTAAAGAAGATCACTGTCATAGACGCTAGCTATTTGCTTAAGGTGTTGCTAGTTTACTTGATTTCACACACATAAATGTCCGTATGTGATTTGAATGAGTATGATCTACAGATTTGTGAGTTTTAATTGTGTTATACATCATGGATCTCATCTATACTTTATCTAGGGTGAATAGATGCATTTTAACTGTGATTGTTTGTTTTGTTTGCTGTGTTCTTTACTTCTTTAATTTAACACATGTAATTCTGTGAAATTATGTGATCTTGCTGAATTTTTTTCTAACGCTGATTGTTTAGTCTGGCTAGCTTTTCTTGATTGAATAAATTTTGTTTTATCCTACAAATGCGCGATTGCATATGAATATATTTTTGTTTGGTGAAATTATAATTTTGGTAATTAAACGACTAAACACTAATTAGGCTAGAAAGGATACGAGGATGGCACTACCAGAAGAAGAAATAAGGCGATTATATAGGATCAGGAGAACTGTTATGCAGATGCTGAGAGACAGAGGCTATTTGGTTGGAGAGTTTGAGATCAATATGGATATGGATGATTTGTTGAGGAAATATGGTGAGAACATGAAAAGAGAAGATCTCATTATTAGCAAGGCCAAGGCTAATGATAGCTCTGATCAGGTGGAAAACTTCCTTATTTTTCCAACAATTCATCTCGTCACTTGAATTTGATTATTTCATGTAGAAAAAAATAAATAAAAAACTTATTGTTCCTTTTCATGATCAGGAATGCAATTTCTTATTGTGCCTTTCAAATTGATTATCATGGCAATATTAATTCAGTTTTAAATGAAGTACACTTCAGCTCTAACTCCTAATCTCAGTTTTTGGCTGCGAAGGAATACACCATAATTAGTATATAAATCTTGTTAACTACTTTGCTAGATTTTTGTCAATTAACTTAATACTTGAAATTATAATATTGGTTCAAGCAAGGATTTGTTGCTAAAATGTTGGCTAGCCTGTGCATTCCCAAGCATATTACCCTTGTTTTACAAGCAAAATTTCTCATATTTTACATCCAACCGTTTTTTAAATATACAAATTCTTTTATGCTAGTTAGACATGCATGAGCTTAGGGAACCTGAAGAAAAACCTCAGGGCCTTGTGCTTCAACGCACGTCTGAGTCAAAATTGGTAAACAGTTGGGGTTTGTAGGAGGTTGATATAAAAAAAAACCTAATGGATGAAGAGATTATGAACGGTTTACATGATAATAGGCTGATATGTAAAAGAGACGAGTGATATGCAGCTTTTGGCTGCAATAAGGCTTTTAGTTGTACATAGAGCAATGCCTCACCTACATATGAAGTTCTGGTCTTTGGGATCTAAACGTCTTGGAGCACCTTGTCGTTTTTAAACCAAGTTTTCATCTTAATTGAATGGAGTGCTGAGCTTCACTACGATGAAGCATCTCTATGCACACACTATTAATGCTGAGGCAATTGATTCCTGTTTTTGTGCTTCTCTTATTCGACTCATTTTCTGTTGTTTTATAAATCAGATATATGTCTTCTTCCCTGAGGAACCAAAGGTTGGTGTTAAACCTTGAAGACTTACACTGAACGTATGAAATCAGAAATGTTTTCCGAGCTGTTTTGGTTGTTCGAGAAAACCTGACACCTTTTGCGCGAACCTGCATGAGTGAGATTGCTACAAAGTTCCATTTGGAAGTTTTTCAGGTAACCACTGTTTTCACTGTAGATGTTGTATACCGTTCTCTACTGGTGTTTAAGAAGATGAACCATAACGGAGTGTTTTTGATTCGCCTATTCTAAACAGCTTTAGCTTATGCTTATAAGCAGAATCAGATAATCAGGTTACTGAAAGCAGGTTATTTCACCCTAAGTGTAAACTTATAATTTTGAACTGACCGAGAAGAGTAGTTTGAAGTATGCAATCTCACATTACTTAGAAACTACTTATTTCACCCTTAAGTGCTTGTCTGCTTTTAGAACACATAAAGCAAATAAGCTGTTTTAATTCAGCAACCCAAACACCCCATAAGATGGTAATTATTTTTAAACATATCTACTAAAGTTTCATCAACTTTGCATCTCTTTTGAATTCTGCTGCATCTTTTTTTTGTGGATTCCATGCTTCTTTATTTTCATATCAACTTAATGGGACCCACCCTGTGGGTCAATTAGCATTTAAAATTACCATATTAATCCAGATAAAGGTTCTAATACAAACCTGACATTGTGTTTTTTTGTTTTCATATGGGCCCTTAAATTTAGTTATTCCCTGGGCCTTGATATGATGTTTGCTGGGGCTTCTCCATATGGACTGTTATTAAAAATGGGCCTCTCATCATTTCAATCTTCTTTATAACCCTTTTTTATGTACCAAGGCTTTTGGCCTGATGATTTTATGCAAAGCTCCTAACATAGATAGCATGTTACATTTATGTCAATTACATAAACCTGTACATAATAACAAAAGCATGCCAAAAGCATGATCCAACAAATTTTAAATATGGGAACTAATGAAAACTATTAAACTCAATTACCACTGGCACTCTTCATATTAGCACAAATGGAAAAAATTTAACAGGTTTGTGTATATTTTGACGATTTCAAGGACTTTAATAATCAAAATCCAGTTGAGAGGCTTCTCTGTCGGAAAAAAAAAGACTAAAAGTTAGTTGGCTTATGTAATTATGTTTCTCTCCTTAAAGATCATATCGTTTCGTAATTTATTATTTCTTTTCAAATGTGATGATTACTTTAGGTGGCTTTTGACCTGTTGGACTGTTATATTTTAAGGATGTAGTTTTTTTCATCCATTAAAGATTGAACATAATCTGATTCAGCCCACTCGTTATAGTTCTATATTTTGTGAAACACAGGAGGCAGAATTGTTGGTGAATGTTAAAGATCATGTTTTAGTTCCTGAACACCAAGTACTTACAACTGAAGAAAAGAAAACTTTGTTGGAACGATACCCGTCAAAGAAACACAGGTTGGGTCCCATTCACTCCATATAATGTTTTCCTAAACGACCCGTTTTGACCTTAACCCATTCTGGCCACCGGACCCGATAGTTTTGCATGGCTTAAATGTAGTTGTTTGATTTACAATCAAAGTATTTATAATCACATATTATGATCTCGTTTTTTTATGATTGGATGGCAGCTACCTAGGATTCAGGTGTCTGATCCAATTGCTCGTTCTTATGGGCTAAAGCGCGGTCAGGTTATGAAAATTATCAGACCAAGTGAGACGGCTGGTCGTTATGTCACCTATCGATATGTTGTTTGAAGATTAATTGCTAATTATAGTTATTAAGCTCCTAACAGAAGAGTAAGATATATGATATAAATCTTACCGTGTTGTTTTGTTGTTCCTAAGTTGAAGAAACAAAACCCAAACTTTTATGGATTTCATAAGACGTCTTTAGTTGGTAGGTTTATTGATGTTTGTTTATTTACAATTATTACATTTATAACGATTATTCTTTATAAGATAGTTATACCAAAGCAATTGAATATGAACAAACAAATAACAAAATGAATCTTAAGTATATTACAGATTACATTACATGTTTTTTTAATGATAGATGGGTTTTTAAACATTTTGTATATTTCACATATGTTCGTGTGTCCGTTTATCATTTAAATAATGGACACGAACAACCTTATTGTTGTAAAGAAAAAATACAAACAAGAATATGCACATTTGCTTCGATGTCCAGATAAAGTTAAACGAATGAATTTATAGTAACAAGCAGAGATGTAAAATAATAATTAACAAAAAACATCGTGTCCGTGCCAAAATGTGATCACAATAAGAGATAAACAAGGAGAAACGAAAGGGATGAGCAAAATCTATTTGGTCATTAAAGTGGGGATTAAGCCCCTAAAGGCCGATTTGTGTTGGGTTAACGGTCAAGCTAGTTAGAGATATCCATTGCACCCGAGTTGCTTAAAATATAATCTTTATGTACCTAAAAACACGAACATATGAAAGTAACTATCTTTTGTCAACTGATGACAGTACCTAAAAAGTAGATTGAATCTAGACAAAAGCATACAATACAAGAGTTGAGTTCCAACTCACATAACTTTTACTGTACACAACTATAAACCTGTCACAAGAACAAAATCTTTTAGCAAATTTACATTTATACTCACATACAATCTAACTACTTGAGGATCAGCCTGTTAAGCGCTTGACATATTGCACCCGCAATTGCTCAGGAAGACTAAAAAACACATCAATCCTGTTTCTTTCTGCAGCAAACATATCAGCAGCCTTGAACACATCATCACTTGAAAGATGAAGTTTCATGATCTCAATAATCACATCTTTAAGTTTTTCCAATGCAGGTTTTTGGCTGATATCATCTATCTTAGCATTCACAGCGGTTGGAAATGAATTAAAACCTCTAATTACATAAGACACCCGCAGTTGCTCGGGAAGGCTGAAGAATACATCAATCTTATTTCTGTTTGCAGCGAATGTTTCAGCAGCCTTGAAGAGATCATCACTCGAAAAGTTAAACTTCGTGATCTCCTCAATCACGTTCTTTAGTTTTTCTGAGGATGTCTTTTGGTGAATGTTATCATCTGTCATCGTGTTTTTCACAAGATTTGCCATAGTTGCAAACTTAGAGTTGAATCCTTCTACAAAAGCATAAAAACTATTGTTGATATCATCTAAACGGGCCACAATATCATCAAGCGATGATGTTGTTTTTGTTTTCTTTATAATCCCGTCTTCATTATTTGGTGGCATTCTCCGCTTTATAGTCATTTTTTTTGAATCTGTACTGTTTGAGTGCGTCGGTGTTGCTTGTGACATATCATTATTATTGTTATTTACACCATTTTCTTCTTCTTCTTCTTCTTCTTCTTCTTCTTCTTCTTCTTCTTCACTTAAAGAATCATGAGACTCATCATGATCATCATCTCCACTTTCACTACTAATTGCATTACCATTTCCTTCAACAATGGTAATTTCCATATTGGTGTGACAACACCATTAGCTTCAACAATTGCACCATTGGGTTATCCCTTCCATATACCAATTCAAGTTGGTTGAAAAATGGGAACTTAAATTCCCACAATCCTTTTGCCTCTTTGTGACTCTTTAAAATACATATAAACATAACACAAGATCAGCAATAAGAACTAAGATGCATAAATATGTAAATGGCAACTGCATATAAAACTTAATGGCTTTTTGCACATAAGCATTTTTTTCATAAGTGCGTATAGGCTAGCTTGGCATTAACAGTGTCGGTGGCACATCAGCAATTCACACGTGATATCAATTAAAATCACATTGGTTGCTCAAATCAATAGATTGCAAGTCGGATTCTATTTTTCGTCTAATCTCAAGTTGGCTGCTAAATTTTCATGCAGTTTGCCATTATATAAAAGCATAAAGGAGCATAAAAGTTTACCTGGCAATAACTTTTGTACCACTGTCTTTCGCATGCGAATTTTTCATCTGCTTCATTCCATTGACACTCGTTTTGTTTCACCATGTCATTTATAACATGAAACTTCGTCTTTAGCCATTTGACTTTCGACTCGATATGAGGTGAAACTTGTTTTGAAAAATGTGGCATTTTGGTAATCATCCTCTATGCACCTCAGCCATGTAATTGCTTCTAAACCACCAGTTGTTTTCCATGATGGATCAGAAGCCATATTTTAAAGAACTTCAATTAATAACTTTGTCTCGTCTTCTTTCCAGTAGCATTTATTTTTTCCACGACCTCGTAATTTCTCCATCCTGACATATAATACAATGAAAACATGAATTATAATATAATAGTAATTATGAAACAAAATATGCATACACAACAATAGTTGGTACCAAAGTGATGAATGATTGAATGCTATATCAAACTCGCCTAGTCATTAGAGCGCGTTAATACAAAACCAATTTTGTGTAGAGAATAGTGAGAACCAAAATACCACATAAATATTTGTATAATAAACCACTTATGTACCATGGTTATAGCAACATGTACGTGTGTTTATGCGATTCTCGTGATTCTCTACTTTAAACTATGGTTCTGTATTGAACGACTCACCTTAGTAACTAACCAATGAAGTCAAGATTGAGAAATTAAGTATAAATATTTTACATCTAAATATAATTTTTTTACTAGAACTAGCTATTGGCAAGAAACTCCAATTGTTTATACATAAATCACATGATACATAGGAATAATCTTGTGGGATCAAGGGTTCTTTTTAAGATCTAATAACTTCATCACAGAATAAGATTCTTTAATTCCATTGGAATTGAAATGATGTGTATAATTTCAGTAACTATAAAGTATGAACTGCTGATAACATGGCTACATTATACATTCAAATTGATGAAATTTATACTTTTTATCATCAAATTAATAAAAAAATTCAGTTTTAGATCTTCATGCATCTAACTACATGAATCTGAACCAGCTTTTCTACAATTTGACATAATCAGAATTTCAAAGAACCCTAATTTCCCTAAGGCGAACGAATAGAGTGAAATCAAATTCGACCAAAAACCAAATTAATTGAAAATTGCTGAAATTGGATATTTGAAATGTACTTACGATATGGGAATTTGCAGGAATCGGAGGGAATGAAAGAATGATAGAAAAGGCGTTTTGCAGTCAATTGGTGATTGAATTCGGGAATGGGTTATCTATTCCCGTACCCAAGTGGGTATAAGGAATCCACATTGTTTATTGTTTGGTTTCTACTTTAAAAAAATGTTCCTAATAAATAGACATTCACTTTTTTTAATCAGCACCCCCTTATACGTCGCGTATGGGTCCATACGCGGCGTATAGGGTCGAATGCACTGAAAACGAGGAAAATTCAGGGGGGTGTCAGAGAGCTATACGCCCTATAGCCCTATACACCCCCTATACGACACATATAGGGCTATACGACGCGTATAGCTAATTTCGACACTGACTACGAGGAAAAATTCAGGGGACTGTCAGGGGGTTATACGCCCCGTATAGGGCTATACGACCCCCTATACGACGCGTATGAGGCTATACGACCCGTATAGAAATTTTGGAGTGTTGATTTAAAATAATGGGATGTCTATTTAAAATGACCCTTAAAAAAAACATAATAAATGTTTGATTTACGGCTTATACTTCAAAACTGTTTGAACAGTTTTGAAAAAATACGGTTTTATAAGATTTGGTTTGCATTTGTATGTAACATTGAGTTTTGCTCAAGGATACAATACATTAAGCCGGTACTAGTCTTTTAGTTTCAAGTGTTGAAATATTAGTTTTTTTTATTATTATTTTGATCGTGTACTTTTATTATGAATGCCCAATAAGTCAAAAACGTGTAACCATATCCAGGTCTCAAACATTGTTAACAGTTGGATTGAATTCATTATTAAATTTCAGTGGTTTGATTTTGGTTCGTAATTATAAAACATGGTTTTTAATATATGATTTTTTGTTAGCCTATTGGTTAATCAAACCAAACTGGATTAGAAACACGTCAAACCAAAAATTCAACCGATTAATCCCAATTTCACAATTCGGATACGCTAGAATTCGGACAACCGAGTCGAATAAGTAATAACTTTTGTAGAGCTGAGAAAAGAACGGAAAACGAATGCACGATTTAGTACAGGTAGGATCCGAACTGAAAACAAATTTAGCAGTTCAGTTTGTTTTTTTTTATTAAAGATCCTTTGGTTTTTTATTAAAGATCCGGTTTGGTTTTTAGTTTTCTGAACACCCCTAGATAAAACCTTTATTAGCGATGTGGCTAGAGGTTAATAAAAACCAGTTGAAACCGGTTCGAGACTGACTATGTCACACCCCGACCGACGGCGGAACATCGGAGCGGACGAGGAAATGATTGATTGTTCATAACTCATGATTGTCTAATAGTGAAAATAATATTAAAATCAGATTACAGGATAACATGAATTTAACAGATACAAATACAACAGTTAAAGTCACAAATAATAATTATCTTTTGTTTTGACTAAGTCCAGGTCTTATATGATCAAGTAGAGTTCCACTAGCTTGCTTAACCTGAAATCATATGAGAAAATAAAGTCAGCTAACGAATTAGCTGGTGAGTAATCATAGTTTTGAGTATACATATAGATTGATTGATTGATTGAGAATAATTCAATTCACCAGGTAACATTAAGACTTATATTGCAATAGTAAAGCATATAGATAACCGACACAATAGAAACCCCTTGACTTGACACTTGCATATAATAGACTCCACACATACACCATAGATTGACTCTTGCCTCTGGCACAATCACCACTCGACTATTCATATGGGGTGGGTTTGTATAATCACCACTCGTAAGCCATGTGGGGTGGATTATCCCAAACCAGTAGATCTACCATTGATACCAGGATTGATTGATTGATTGAATTAGGGTTTTACTGTCGTCCAGTTTATCACAGTATGTTCACATAATTGCAAGTAATAACATAACCTGTCTTGAATTGAATTTAGAATGAAATAACAATAGAATATCATGATTGAATATATTGTATCACATGATTTCCCCCAAATAAGAAATGATATAAAAAGGGGATATGAATACTCACTTGATTGATGAGATTGAATTTTGAACGTGATAGATTTGACACCTACAATTTCCTTATGATTAACCTAAGGAACAGTGTCTCGAATTAGAATAATAGTATTTGGGAATTTGGGAATGTATTAGGGTTTCCATTTGGTTTTGAATGCTAGTTTAAATTAAATAATTTTATTTGATCTGAATGTCTTGAAGTAAATAAATGAATTTATTGAAAGTGATTTTTGTTTAGAACTTAATAGAAATAAATATGTTAATACGCGTAATTGTTTGGTTTATCGTTAAAGTGTGAGAAAACAAATAATTAATTTTATTAATCAATTATATGATAATTAATTAAAATATTTAATTATTTAAATGACTAAAAAAAATGAAATTGTTATTTGGAATGATTTAAATATAAAACTTTTATTTAATTATGATTTAAGCAATAATAAATATTACTTAAATAATTAAAAGTAATTAGTGTTGAATAATAATTTAAATAAATTAAATTATTAAAAGTCCACTTTCGTATATATAATTTTTGTATTATTTGTAATTTTATTTATTAAAACATTTAATAAAAATGGATAAAATGTTAAAATAAATTTCAGAAAAATAGTTAAGTTGTTTTAAAAAAATTAATGTTTATAAAAACATTTTTATAATTTTTGGGTATTTTTTCTGGAATTTTTAAAAGCTTAAAAAGGGTTTTTAAAAAGATTGAGGTGGCCGGGTTTCGAACACACGACCTCCTGTTTAACATGGAGCCCAAGAACCAGCAAACCAAAAGGCCTAAGCCGTGCAAGAAACCGGTTCTTAATTGTTTTAAACATAGTTTCCAATCAACCCAATTTCCACATAAGAACCCTAGATCGAATCCCCCCAAATTGAACCCCCAAACGATTCAGTTAACGATTACAAACATGGGGCTTTTGTTCCCCATGTGAAACCGAGTGTGGGTGTGTTGTGAATTACATGTATAGTGTTCGATTGAAGTTTACCCGATGAAGAACAGGTCGCGGCACAGTGTGTAGTCGTTTGATGCTCAAATCTTGTTTATAATCCAATTAAACGTAGGGAAGCTTCGTATGATGATAAGGATGAAAAACCCTATGGTAATTTTGATTGAAATGGATCGGAAATAGGATTTCAAAGAGGTTGCAGGTCGCGATCGAGGTGATGGTTGATGGGTGAGCAAAACGTGATGAAAATCGAATTAGTTTCGTAGGTAGCTTCGGATGATGATTGCAAACAAAAGCCCGTTATCAATTTCGATTAAAACTGACCGGAGATGGGATTTCAAGGGTGATGCAGGTCCGCGGGTGAGGTGGTGTTCGATCGGGTGGGTTGTTGTGTTTCAGATCAAATTGGAAATGGTGGAGGATTATCAATGATTAAAGGTTCGATAGTGCGCGATCAATTTGATTATCTTCAAGTTTTAGTGCGATTTTGGCGTGGACTTGGTCGACCACTCGGGAAGACAGTCGAGAGGGAAATGGGGGGTGGGGTTGGGATGTTTGTGGTAATTACAAAATGGTCCCTGTGGTTTATGTTTTGATGATTTTGGGTTAAAACTTGGTTTTTAAGTTTTAAAACTTACCAAATACCTCCTGGACTATTATTAATCAAATCATTATTGTTATTATTTTTTATTATTATTATTATTATTATTATTATTATTATATTATTATTACTACTATTATTATTATTAATATTATTGTTATTATTATTATTATTATTATTATTATTATTATTATTATTTATATATACATTTTTTTTTCACCGAAAATACGCGATGTTACAGTCTCCCCTGCTTTAGGAAATTCGTCCCGAAATTTGTTCACGAGGAGGCTGAAACAGAAAGATGAGGATACTGGGTGTTCATCTGATCCTCACGTTCCCAGATGAATTCTGGGCCACGTTTAGATTCCCAGCGGATTTTGACAATAGGTATTTGACTACGTTTGAGTTGTTTGACTTCCTGATCCATAATCTCCACAGGTTTCTCAATAAAGTGCATAGATTCATCAATCTGGACTTCGTCGAGTAGAATGTGGAGATTTTCATCGGCAAGACATTTCTTGAGGTTTGAAACATGAAACGTCGGATGTATATTGCTGAGCTCTTGGGGTAGTTCAAGCTTGTAAGCCACTTTCCCAATTCACTCAACCACTTTGAATGGACCCACGTAACGAGGTGTTAGCTTCCCTTTCTTTCCAAAGCGAATCACTCCCTTCCAAGGTGATACCTTAAGAAGTACGAGATCACCGACTTTGTATTCCATGGGCTTACGTCTTTTGTCAGCATAATGCTTTTGATGATTTCTAGCAGCCACCAAGTTATCACGGATCTTATGAATTTTGTCTGTTGTTTCTTGTATCAATTCCGGACCAGTAATCTGTGATTCACCAACTTCAGACCATACAAGGCCTCAAATTGTGCCATCTGTTGGTCTGGTAACTGTTATTGTAAGAGAATTTGATCAACGGAATATGAGAATCCCACGATCCACTGAAATCAATGACACAAGCCCGAAGCATATCCTCGAGAGTTTGTATCGTTCTTTAAGTCTGACCGTCGGTTTGTGGGTGTACGCTGTGCTAAGATTCAGTTGAGTTTCGAGAGATGATTGGAGAGTTTTCCAGAAACGAGAGATGAAGCGACCATCGCGATCAGAGATAATATCTTTACTTGACAATAGATTGTTTAGGAAGACTACCATCACGTAATCAGGTTTTGATGATAACTCACAATGAAAGTCGATAAATAAGGAATAAATGGTTTGATGTAGCTAGATCGAGTCAAAACATGAGAATAAAGGAAAAGAAATTGATTTAAGAATTTAAATGTTCCAAGTTAGGATTCAAAATCAACCTAAAACGATCGGGTCTCTTTTCAAGTTCAGAGATCATGCTTTGGCTTGATAGGTCGAAACACTAACATTATTTCACCCTTCAAGTTACTACATGCCTCTCGTCACTTGATTACAACCTTGATAAGTTGATGATCAAGAAATGAGGATAGTCATCAAGGTATGGTTTTCACCCCTAACTTGATGGTGTACTCTCAAGGTATGACCACTAACTTACCAATCAAAAAGCTCGATCTGGGATCTACAGAAATAAGACGAGATAACCCATCATTAAGGTGAGGGATTCACTCCTATCTTAACGATGAATTTTTTACAAAACCAAAATATAACAAGATAAACTTCTTCATCAAAATCCAGAATTCACTCCTACTTTAATGAGGTCGTTTCATTTGAAAAAAAAAATACAATCCATGAAAATGAAATTATCATCAAGGTATGAATTTCACGCGTATCTTGATGATTGAGCTTGATAATAACAAGAAAACAATCAAAGATTGACATTTGTCACCAAAGTACGGTTTTCAATCCTATTTGGTGAGATCATGTCATTTGTGAAATGCAAATTCCAAAGTGAATAATTGAAGTCAGTCTTCGAGATAAGGAAAATCACCCTAATCTAGAGGATGAAATTTCATAAAACACATCATTGGAAACCATTTATTGAAACAAATAAAGAATCATCACTAAAGTAAGGGAATCACCCCTGTTTTGATGAGTCAAAATCATTTAGGAGATTCGTATCTCCCACGGGGCATGCGGTTCAAAATTCGACTTAACAACGAAAGGAAGTATCTCAATTAGAAACTTAGAAATTTTCAGATTACATCAATATAATAAAAGGAAATCACGATTACAAATCTTGAATTACATCATAAAGACGAAAATCAATGACAAGAATTATTCAACACCACATCATTGGTGGCTTGAGCTTGTTGAGTATTGATGTTGAAAGCACGTCCTTGAGCCGTAGGAACTGGGATGACAAGTTGAGGGCATCGATTGCGGAAATGGTTCGGATCACCACATTGATAGCATGCACGACCCTGGGTATTTGCAGGAAGATGTTGGTGAACTGGTGCATGGTCGGAGCTTTAGCGGCACTCCTGCACACGTTGAATGTATGACCCAAACGACCACAGTTTGTGCATTGACGACACTGTGTGTTAGCGGGATGATGGTAATTGCAGATGTTACACAGTGGATGGGGTCCGGTGTATGGCTTTTTCATCGGTGGTTGGTCGTTTACTGTTGGTTGACGAGTTGGAGGGACTTGATTAATTGGCACAGCAGGGGTAATCACAGTAAAGTTTTGGGATTTAGCCTTCCTCTTCTTGTTTTGAGAAGGTTCAGGTTTTTCCTCCTTAGGGGTTTCAGCTGAGGGTTTCTCGAGCACCTTCTTAGCACCCTTCCTAGTCAGGGTTCCAGCCTTGACATGATTGTCAGTTAGCTGAGCAGCTAACCGGATGGTATCTTCCAAGGTTGCAGGATTCCTACCCCACACCGTGTCTTGAATTTGCATGGGTAGACCACCGATGTATTTCTCGATAGCCCGAGTTAAAGGAGTAACCAGATGAGGAACAAGTAGACTCAGTTCATGAAATCGGTTGGTATAAGCTAGGTTTTCTCCACTTTCTTGAGTTAAGTCCCAAAACTCAGCTTCCAATTTCTTAATTTCATTTCTCGGACAGAATTCCCGAGTCATGAGCTCCTTAACTTCATCCCACGTCAATGCTAATGCTGCATCAGTTCCACGGTTCGTTTCTCACCGTTCCACCAAGTGAGTGCTCTCTTTTGAAGAACACTTGTAGCATAACGAACCTTGAGATTCTCGGGGCACTCACTATTAAGGAAAGTGTTCTCGATACTCTCAAACCACTGTAAAAGACCAGTGGCACCTTCGGTCCCGCTAAACTTAGTGGGATTGCAAGAATTGAAATGCTTGTAAGTACAAGTTTTGGGAGGGTTTGGTGCAGTTGGGTTTTGGACAGTGTTTGGTGCAGTTGTGTTTTGGACAGTATTGTTGCCTTGGTTCAAATGAGTAAGCAGTGTTGGGATAACCGCAGCAACTTCACGTGCCACCATAGCAGCAATCTTGCGGCCAGAGCTTCTAGATCGGGAGCGGTTTTGACGAGAAGACATGCTGTATAATAAGGAACGAAGAAACCTTTATGAGTAACGGGTAATTGGTTTTTAAGACTTTTCAAAAATAATAAAATCGTTAATGAGATTGTTTAAAACAACAATGAGAGGTTAGGAGTGTAAACGTTCGGTTCGCAACCCAAACGAATACGTTGACTTATCAAAGTATTTGTGTCCAGCACGAGGACATGCGTACCTATAAGCGAATACTCATCTCGAGGGTTCCCAGGTAAGGTAATCAAGTTGTATGAAATACCTTGCCTAGACAGAACACCTTAAGATACAGGTATCCCACTCTTCCAGCATTGCATGTTCTCGGTCGTGTGACACGGACTTTGACGAGATTTGAAAACCATGAATAACAATCGAGTTTTGGAGTTTGAAATCACTTGAATTAGGCACACAATGCCTTAGAATATGAGTTAAGATTCGTGTGTATATTGATAGATTCAAAGCATAAGAAGAATCACATAAGGCATATAATCACATAAACAAATATAACCATATAAGGCACATAAAATCCTATCTAAGCATGTAACATACATGAGAGGACTCATGTGTAATGGTACTTAGTTATAGTCTAGGTCATTCCATTTCTAATAACCTAATTCCCTATAACCATGGCTCTGATACCAATCTGTCACACCCCGACCGACGGCGGAATCATCGGAGCGGACGAGGAAATGATTGATTGTTCATAACTCATGATTGTCTAATAGTAAAAATAATATTAAAATCAGATTACAGGATAACATGAATTTAACAGATACAAATACAACAATTAAAGTCACAAATAATAATTATCTTTTGTTTTGACTAAGTCCAGGTCTTATATGATCAAGTAGAGTTCCACTAGCTTGCTTAACCTGAAATCATGTGAGAAAATAAAGTCAGCTAACGAATTAGCTGGTGAGTAATCATAGTTTTGAGTATACATATAGATTGATTGATTGATTGAGAATAATTCAATTCACCAGGTAACATTAAGACTTATATTGCGATAGTAAAGCATATAGATAACCGACACAATAGAAACCCCTTGACTTGACACTTGCATATAATAGACTCCACACATACACCATAGATTGACTCTTGCCTCTGGCACAATCACCACTCGACTATTCATATGGGGTGGGTTTGTATAATCACCACTCGTAAGCCATGTGGGGTGGATTATCCCAAACCAGTAGATCTACCATTGATACCAGGATTGATTGATTGATTGAATTAGGGTTTTACTGTCGTCCAGTTTATCACAGTATGTTCACATAATTGCAAGTAATAACATAACCTGTCTTGAATTGAATTTAGAATGAAATAACAATAGAATATCATGATTGAATATATTGTATCACATGATTTCCCCCAATAAGAAATGATATAAAAAGGGGATATGAATACTCACTTGATTGATGAGATTGAATTTTGAACGTGATAGATTTGACACCTACAATTTCCTTATGATTAACCTAAGGAACAGTGTCTCGAATTAGAATAATAGTATTTGGGAATTTGGGAATGTATTAGGGTTTCCATTTGGTTTTGAATGCTAGTTTAAATTAAATAATTTTATTTGATCTGAATGTCTTGAAGTAAATAAATGAATTTATTGAAAGTGATTTTTGTTAGAACTTAATAGAAATAAATATGTTAATACGCGTAATTGTTTGGTTTATCGTTAAAGTGTGAGAAAACAAATAATTAATTTTATTAATCAATTATATGATAATTAATTAAAATATTTAATTATTTAAATGACTAAAAAAATGAAATTGTTATTTGGAATGATTTAAATATAAAACTTTTGTATTTAATTATGATTTAAGCAATAATAAATATTACTTAAATAAATTAAAAGTAATTTAGTGTTGAATAATAATTTAAATAAATTAAATTATTAAAAGTCCACTTTCGTATATATAATTTTTGTATTATTTGTAATTTTATTTATTAAAACATTTAATAAAAATGGATAAAATGTTAAAATAAATTTCAGAAAAATAGTTAAGTTGTTTTAAAAAAATTTAATGTTTATAAAAACATTTTTATAATTTTTGGGTATTTTTTCTGGAATTTTTAAAAGCTTAAAAAGGGTTTTTAAAAAGATTGAGGTGGCCGGGTTTCGAACACACGACCTCCTGTTTAACATGGAGCCCAAGAACCAGCAAACCAAAAGGCCTAAGCCGTGCAAGAAACCGGTTCTTAATTGTTTTAAACATAGTTTCCAATCAACCCCAATTTCCACATAAGAACCCTAGATCGAATCCCCCAAATTGAACCCCCAAACGATTCAGTTAACGATTACAAACATGGGGCTTTTGTTCCCATGTGAAACCGAGTGTGGGTGTGTGTTGAATTACATGTATAGTGTTCGATTGAAGTTTACCCGATGAAGAACAGGTCGCGGCACAGTGTGTAGTCGTTTGATGCTCAAATCTTGTTTATAATCCAATTAAACGTAGGGGAAGCTTCGTATGATGATAAGGATGAAAAACCCTATGGTAATTTTGATTGAAATGGATCGGAAATAGGATTTCAAAGAGGTTGCAGGTCGCGATCGAGGTGATGGTTGATGGGTGAGCAAAACGTGATGAAAATCGAATTAGTTTCGTAGGTAGCTTCGGATGATGATTGCAAACAAAAGCCCGTTATCAATTTCGATTAAAACTGACCGGAGATGGGATTTCAAGGGTGATGCAGGTCCGCGGGTGAGGTGGTGTTCGATCGGGTGGGTTGTTGTGTTTCAGATCAAATTGGAAATGGTGGAGGATTATAAATGATTAAAGGTTCGATAGTGCGCGATCAATTTGATTATCTTCAAGGTTTTAGTGCGATTTTGGCGTGGACTTGGTCGACCACTCGGGAAGACAGTCGAGAGGGAAATGGGGGGTGGGGTTGGGATGTTTGTGGTAATTACAAAATGGTCCCTGTGGTTTATGTTTTGATGATTTGGGTTAAAACTTGGTTTTTAAGTTTTAAAACTTACCAAATACCTCCTGGACTATTATTAATCAAATCATTATTGTTATTATTTTTATTATTATTATTATTATTATTATTATTATTATTATTACTATTATTATTATTAATATTATTGTTATTATTATTATTATTATTATTATTATTATATACATTTTTTTTTCACCGAAAATACGCGATGTTACAGACTATACATAAAAAACCGTCAAACTCTAACCGAACCAGATAAATCTCGTGTCACAATTTGGTTCCTGGTCGGACTCCGTTAATATTAGTCCATGGAAAAGCCCATGTTAATATTTTGGCCCAATACCCAAAACTTATTATCAGGGTCTTAGGGCTAGATTCTAGTTTTGACCCCTTTGTTCAAACTGAATCATTGATATTTGATGCAGCTGGAAGAGATGAAGCTGAAGCAATTAGAAGGTTTACTTGGCAATCTTCAACAATTCGACAATCCAAAGGTGGTTTCTTGCGATTCAAGCATCTAGTTGTTCGTCATTGGCATTTTGCCTCTGTGAATTGCAATAATTGAATTTGATTTCAGACGATGCATGATTAAGTTTTTAATTTGTGTATGGATGTTGCTAATTTGCAGATTGAGCTGGAACAATATCCCACTGGAGCTCACATTGCTTCTCGTATGCTGTATACGGTATCTGCTTCATCACTGTTTACTGTTTTTTATTCAAATTTGAATGTTTGTAAGTTCGTGTGGCGATTGAAATTTGAATTCTAGGTTTATAATTAGGATTGAAGATCATTCTTTTCAATTTTGGACTTCAAATGTATGTATAATCTGCTTGAGTCTGGGTAAAAGCTGGATTGATGAAGAGCTTGTATATTTATTTGTGTCAAAGGCATACCAGATTTAGAATTATGTAACCCGAACATGACCGGTGTAACCAGCTTATTGTAACTTTAAACCCAAAACTTAATTATTTTCGTATCATGTTGCTGGTTGGGAGTTGAAACCCCTATTTTTGGATTTCCATATGCTATTGCAAGTAGCTACATTAAACATTTGATTATTTCAGGATGAAGAGATCAGAGTTGGTCACACATTTAACACCATCGAAAGTGATTATTACAAGTTTACAACCTTAGGCACCATATATGCATATTACCATGGTTTATCACAGATGATTACGTTTATTTGATTTTGGCTAAATTTTCAAATACACCTCCAAACCCTTAACTTTTTATCACTTGATTCTTTGATTAGGAAAATGCTAATCATGTATAGTTAATCTAATCTTTATTTGAATATGGTACGAGACATAGTTCAATTGATGTCATTTATTCTTTACGGAAAGAGGGCTTTCTGATTTCTTTGCTAGTTTTGTTTACTCTTTCTATCTAGCTTGGTAAAAGTGCATGTTTATTTGTTCAATTTTAACGGATTAGGCTGAGAATTCATTTGGGGATGTTAGCAACAAAATTGTGGCAGATTTTGGATGTGGGTGTGGCACATTAGGTCTTGCAGCTACTCTCCTGGATGCGGAGTGAGATTTATTTATAATTTCACATTGCATTTTCTACAGTGATTTGAACTTTTTCTGCTAGTTTTTGTGTTCATAATGTCATATTGAAACAGCATTTCTGCATTTGACTGAAGTTTTGTGTTTAACAGGCATGTCATTGGCCTAGATATTGATGACGAATCCCTAGAAATTGCTTCAGTTAACGCTGAAGAGCTGGAGGTAATTCATTGCACCCTTCTCCATTAGCATATAAGATTATTAGCATCTATTTAAATTTAATTGATGCTTTTTTATATTTATGGTGTATCAGGTTGAAATGGAATTCATTCAATGTGAAATCAAGAATTTATCATGGAGAGGTTTCTGTCTCTCTATTTACCATCATCTTAGCACCCTTTAACGATTAGATCATATATATCATCTAAAAGTTCAACATGCATATGTATATCCTTCTGAGTTTAATGATATCATATTTACCCTTTTGAAAATACTAAAATCATATCTATCCACTACATAATGTATATAGTAAATTTAGTTACATATAACAAGTTACTTGCATTGTGTTGTATGATATGTATTATGATTGTTATGGGTACTGCCTTTGTTAAAGAGTCGGGGGTCTCTTCGGAAGCGGTCTCTCTATCTCTCTGGATAGAGGAAAGACTTGCCACCACATACCCCTCCCAGACCCTGCTTTTCAGCGGGATACACTGGGTATGTTTGTTTGTTTGTTTTATAACAAGTTACTTGCAGTAACCTGGATAAGCAAATAGGAAAACAAGTTATTATCCCTTTAATCATCTTAGTGCATGAAGTTCTCTTAGTTTATTGAGTAAGACAAGTTGCTATGCAGTAACTAAATATATTTTATCTACTATGAAGTGGGTGTAGCTAAATGTGATTATCTACTATGAAATGGGTAAATATAATATTTTTAGTGTTTTGATAGGATGAATATGTAGAAGGGTATGTATGAACTTTCAAAGATTTAGAAGGATAAATGTGAAATTTGTCCTTTCCTAAAATACCATACTGTTTATACCACCTCATTTGTGATCATTTATCACTAAAAACACGCACAAATGTGTGCCTGTCTGCGTATAAGTTGTCTTACATAATCAGTTTGAAGTTGCTTAATTCAAACATCTTATCTTAAAAAGCTATAAGCAGATAATTAGTACTGATATAAATCACCTACAAAGCTTAATCATTGATTTTCTGTTAATTGTTGTCTTTGAAGGCCAATTTGTTGATACTGTTGTGATGAATCCTCCATTTGGAACACGGAAAAAAGGCGCTGACATGGAATTTCTGTCTGTTGCATTGAAGGTAAAGGAAATATTAAAATTGATGGAATTAATTGCTATTTTGTTTCTCAAATTGTGTTTCATCTCTCCTTTTGTTAATTCTAGTAACATATGAGCACCAAATTATCAGGTTGCTTCTCAATCTGTTTATTCATTGCACAAGACCACAACAAGAGAAGTAAGTCTCCTTGTTTTGCTTTTTGACCATGCCTCAACGATTAGTTTTAAAAGGTGTTTAAGTGTTAATTAAACTTCTTAAACATTATTTAGTAGTGACAAATTATATAATTCTTGTGGCTTAAAATCAGTGTCATCACTTTTGGTAGAAGTATTATAAATAAAAAAGTTATAATTTGCTCTCTATTTTACATCCCAACATGGTAATTGTCTGTTTTTCTTGGAGGGAGGGGAAATTGTATGCATTAAAAATAGACTTTTGATGACTTTCAACCTGACCCATCTAAGATACAACACAACCTTTATAACCCTTTTATACGATGATGGGTCGAAATTGTTCATCTAGTAGATTTAACTAATGCTTGGTTTTTGTAAAAAGAATAAAATAAACTTCTAAACTTGATAATTTGGTATGTTAATTGCAGCATATTAAAAGAGCAGCATTGCGAGATTACAATGCTTGCAGTGCTGAGGTTTTATGTGAGGTAAATCGAATTTGCTCAATTTATAACTTTTCCTATAAGTGGAAATTTCCTTTTAATTTTCTAAATGTTTACCTTTTTTGTTTTTCATTTTGTAAATTTCTCAGCTTCGATATGATCTCCCAAAACTATACAAATTTCACAAGAAAAAGATGTTGATATAGCTGTAGACTTGTGGCGGTTTGTTCCTAAACCAAAACAAGAATCGTCAATGTAATCTGCTTTTGTATTTGTAATCTTGATGTTCTTGTGTATATTGGTAGAGAAATAAAGCAGAAATTTGAATAGGCCTCCGCGTCAGTCATGATCTTAATTACAACTAATGAGTTTTATAATGATGGTTTGGGAGTGGTTTATTTTGATGTTGATTTTGTCGGTGTTATTTCATGTTTATTGTCATATATTTTATCTTCCAAAACACATTAATTTTTGTTTTTTTATGTACATGAACTAAAATCTAAATGTGTTCAAAGAAATAATTTGATAGCTTTAAATAAGTCATAAAGGTGTGGAATTGTTCCATCCAAACTGGAGCAAATCAGCTAATTTGAGATTTATAAGGTTTGGTTTATGATTAACTATCTTTTGTTATTTTTCTGGTTTAAATCTTGAAACTATAAAGTAATCCAATAGTTAATCTTTAAAATTAACTATCTTTTATCAATTTTGAAAAATTAATACAGTAATGATTTGGAGACATTTTAAAACCATGTTCATATTGTCAAACAAAACACTAGTTTTCAATATACTTCACAAAATATCAGAGCATTCACAATTCATCCTCATAATTCATCCTTGTCACTATTTTGCTTTCTTCTTTTTAATTAAATATTATTTTTCATATTTTATCATTATTTTCTTTCTATCCACTCACAACTTTCAAAAACATTAAAAATTTTATGGGGTTGTACCGTATTTCCTCAAATATAAAAACTACGATACAATCATATAAATTTTCTCCCATTTTCACTCACAATCACTTACAACCATCCTCATAATATAAGACCACCTATTCATATATATATATATATATATATATGAGAAACATGCTCTGCATACTCTTAGATTGAAAGAATCAATTTTGTCTTCTAGCATGAAAAAAAATAATCAGATTAAACAAAAGGTAAGATTATGCAACTGGTGGTATATGCTGGTGTATTTGGAGAGAAAAAAAGGCTATCTTCAAGAACAAAAGGAGCTCAATTACATAATTATTGGATGACACTAAGGTGGTGTTTGTTTTTCTGAAAAAGAGCTTCTGAAGCTCTTTTGTCTGCGCCAAAAAGATGCGGGTAGACGTTTATGGTCTGCAGAGTGTTTGTTTTTCTGAAGACATTTCATTAAAAAAGGTCTGCGTGACCTCTTCTCCAAGAAGAGGCGGACTAAAGTCTTCAGAAATTTTCCCACATCTTCATCACATTTCAACCCCAAACCCCCAAATACCCACACCCCACATTTCTGGTCTGCTCCCGTCGCCTCCCCCCACCGGCCGAACCATCCCCAGCCCTCCCCCCACCGGCCGGACCATCCCCTGTCGATCCACCCCATCCCCATCGACCTTCAACCGACTACAACCACCATCGACCTTCAACCCCATCCCCAAATCCACCCATCGAACCCGTGAACCCCAAATTCAACAGTCGACCACCATCATCGAACTCCACCATCGACCGACCCCAATTCAATCTTTGATTTCCAAAATCAACCTTCACCCATCGAACCCGTGAACACCATCCCTGTCGACACAAAGCTAGAGAGAGAAAGTTGTAGAGAGAGGGTGTCGGGGGCGAAGGTGGGTGTCGGCGGTGAAAGCGGTTTTGAAGGCGGTGGTCTACGTCGGTGAAGGTGCTCCGGCGTAGGTGGGGTGGCGTGGGGCGGCTCCGGCGAAGGCGGGTGAAGGCGGGTGTCGGCGTCGGTGAAGATGTGGTGGAGATGGTAGTGGGTGTGGTGAATGTGCAGGGGGAGAATGTGCATTTGTGAAATTTTAAGAACAATGAGGGACGATAAAGGTCAGAAGATTGAAATCAGTTTCAATAAAGGGTGTGAAACAAGGGTTTTAATAGTTTGCAGATTTTAAAAAACAAACAGTCTTCTTATTACAGACTGCAGACGTTTGGTCCATCTCTTCTCCTGCAGATGTCTGCAGATGTGGTCCGCAAACCGCAGACGTTTTACCTCTTCAGAAACAAACAGCACCTAAATCCACTAGCTAGTTTTGGATCAAGAATAGATTAATAACACAATAATTAAAAAGATTATGATAACACATATTATTATTCGAAACAGGATTATATATTTTCTAAAATTAAAAAATTAGACTCAAATTATGTGATCGTGATGGAAACATGTACCGCTAAAACCAACAAATAAATGCTAGCATTTGATGCGGATACGATCCGACGGTTGAAAACGTATGATATACGTTTCTCGAAACCATTATCACCTACAACACTTGATCATTCCTCGTGCTTGGAGCACAAGAAACAACAATCATTCTTACCTTCATTTCACTAATTTGCATAATCAACCTCAACTATTCATCAATTGATTCTGTAAATGTGTTTGAAGAACTAAAATTAACGATTACGACGATGATGATGATGATGAAGTCAATGAGCGGTTTATCGCCGGCGAGAAGGTTGATTTTCCGACGTTTTGTATCATCTTCACCGGCGAAATCTGATGCGATTCGCGGTGGTGGTGGTGGTGGTGGTGCCGGTGGATTAGCGGCGGAAGGTCTGGTTTTCGAGGAGGATTCTGCTCCGGCTACCGCTGTAAAGTCTGATACGCTACCGACTCTTCTACAGCCGAGGGTAGTGGTGTACGATGGGGTTTGTCATCTCTGTCATCGAGGTTTTTCCTCAATTTGTTTTGTATTTACGCTTTTGTTTGAGTGCAATTTGTGATATTCAGATTGAAGTTGTTTGATCTGATTGAAATTTCTATGAGCTGTTTGTGCATTTGATCGATTGATGATCGAATTTAGGGCTATTGACGATTTGAGATCGTAGTTTTAGTTTACCGAGTTTAGGTAATTAGTTTCTCCGATTGTGCTTCTGAAAACAGTGATGTATGTTGTAGCAGCTTAAGTGCAAAATGACTTGCAGATTAGCTAAAACGTTTGTGAAAATTGATCTGTTGCCGGTTACTAAGGAATTAGAAGGAAGATTAGTGGAGTAGAGATTCATACTCACAGTCAATGTGACAATATATTATTCTCAAATTCTTTGTATTCTTTTTGATTTAGCTCTTGAATTGTTGGTTAACTTGATTAATTGATACTCAAATTTGGTGAAAATTGATTTTTAGCTAGCTACCAGTGACCTAGAAGGAAGAGTAGAGATTCATACTCACAAAAAATGTGACAAATATTAAACTTAAATTATTTGTTTTTTTTTTAATTTGCTCTTGAATTGTTGGTTCATTTGATGAAGTGATACTCAAATTTGGTATCACTGATTTTGGAGATTGTAAATCTAGTTTACTGAGCATAGCTATTGTAATTCTTCAAGTGTGTAATAACCTACAAGTTGAATAAACTCTTTGAGAAAAATGATTCGTAGTTGGTTGCTGTTTAATCAGAAGAAGTGCTATGATTCATGCTCACAATTTATGTGTCAGGATCTGAGACTCATAGTTACATCTATGATCTATTGATCCATCGATATTGGAATTTATTCATTACAAGAAACATTTGCGTGACCTTTATCTTGTTTATGTAGGAGTTAAGTTTGTGATAAAAGCAGACAAATATAAGAGAATCAAGTTCTGTTGCCTTCAATCTAAGGCTGCTGAACCTTACATGAGGATATGTGGTGTAGATCGTGAGGATGTTCTTCGTCGTTTTTTGTTCATTGAAGGACCCTATGAATACCACCAAGGATCTACTGGTTAGTGTTCTTTTTCACTAATAATATTCTTTTTAAATTTTATTTTCAACCTCTTCCACCGTTATAGAAGCTAATGGGTGTGGCCACTGAAAAAAGACAGGCATCACCGGCAGATTTGGTTCATAGGATTGCTGCCATAATTATGCCACTTTAGGCTGGTGTGCATGTGTTTGTACTTTGTGCTGCAAATGTAGATCCATGTTGGTAGGGACGTTTTTTTATGGTTAGTGATAGGCATTATTTAACCATTAAACTTGACCTTTTGCATTCAAAAAGTCTTCTTGGAGCAATCACAAACAAGAATTTTTGATATGCTGAACATTTTGCCTCACAATAGTGATTTTTTCTAAAGCTTAAAACATAGTACGATGGTTGTAACTACAGCAAGCACATAGTTAAAAGCCTGATCACCCAATTACAATTTCAAGGTGTTTGGTACTTTGGTGTAATTAGGAGTTTGGATAATGACACTTGATGATGGATCTAGAGTTTATATGTGGACTTACTAATTGTATATTCTTGCTTAAATATTTAATTCAAGAGTGCAATTGCTAGTTTTGATATTTTGGAACTGCAATTATGATGATATTTTCCTTTTTGTAACTATCATTTAAGTTACAGTTGCTAATATTTTTTTTTCAACTGTACCCATTGGATTTGGATTCATATACTTATGCAGCTGCGCTGAAAGTACTATCTTACCTTCCATTGCCATACTCAGCATTGAGCTCACTTATGATCATACCAACTCCTGTAAGAGATCTTGCATATGACTATATTGCCAAAAGACGTTATGACTGGTTTGGCAAAGACACAAATTGCTTAGTTTTGAAAGAGAAAGAATTGCTTGAACGGTTCATTGATAGGGACGAAATGGTCCAAAAAGAATGGTCTGCTGAGTAATTCTTCATGCAACAATCTGTCTTTTTCAAAGTAAGTTCTCGTAATACCTTTACAAGAAGCTTAGAGCTGAATTTAGTAAATGACTAGGGAGTTTTAGTTAAAAGAAATTATGGTTTAGTCAGTTAATGAAGTATAGAGTAGAAGTTTAATCATATTAGATATTGATGTTATAATATATCAACATTGTATGATTCTCTTTATTTTAAAAGAATTATCCCTCTATTCATCCTCACTGCACATGCTCTTATATTGAAACTAGAGGTCATAACAAGTCGGAACGAGTTCAGGTCAAGTTAAAAGAAATTATGGTTTAGTCAGTTAATGAAGTATAGAGTAGAAGTTTAATCATATTAGATATTGATGTCTTTCGAGTCCCTAACTCTACATGAAAGTCAATGTTATAATATATCAACATTGTATGATTCTCTTTATTTTTAAAAGAATTATCCCTGTTATTCATCCTCACTGCACATGCTCTTATATTTGAAACTAGAGGTCATAACAAGTCGGAACGAGTTCAGGTCAAGTTTAGGTAGTTTTGATTTGATTCGTGTCGGTAGGTTGGCTTGCTCACCAACCCTTTCCTTTTTAGACATGTATTCTCTATAGTTGTATGCCTACAAATAGTTCTAATGGAGGATTTCTAGACATACGTTTAAGAAGATACATCATTTCTCATGTGGGGAGATGATTTGATGTGTGTTCTATTCGGTCTATTTGTTATGAATGAAGTGAGTGATAGAAAAACTATGAACCGTTTCATTTTTTTGTCACTTGTTAATAAGAATTTGTAATTTATATGTATTTAGATATTTTGAGTACAGCTTTTTTGCTCGTTAATGTCTAGAGTTTTTTTAACACTCAGAAAGGTTGAGCCGTGCGGTTCAATCCTCGGTTTCAATATTTTCATCTTTTTTTCTGGTCCAGTCCAACTGTTAAATCATTGCACAATACTAGTGTGTTCTTAAAGATAAACGCCATGAAGCTCGTCCTTACATCACACAATAGTGTCTTCTCATAAATAAATATTGAATTTTACATCATGTCTTGTGAAACTTAAGAAAAAAAATCAACTAAGAAGTAACATATCAAAAACAAATTTACAGACAGATCAATTTTCTGTGCTCTAGGCGAACCATATAACTCGTTCAAGAGCACTGGTGCTAGACGATATATTGTGCATAAATCACTTGAAAATTCCTATTTGAAATGAAGCAAAATGTACAACCACAATGCAGTAGATTGTTTTCTTACCAGAGAGAGAGACTATTCAGCATATTGTGAGCCAATCTTCATGGAATATTTCAAAATGTTAAAAATTATTCAGCAAGGTTTTCCCTTGTCAACCTTTACATGAATGTTGAACCATCTCTTCTTCTTTACCTTATCTGCAGATGACGGCTTTTGGTGGCCATCTTCTTTAGAGTGTTTTGAGGAACCTCGCCTTTTAATTTTATGACCGCTGCTGCCACTACGTTTTGTTGGTGGGACCGTTGTGTATGAGGCATGTATCTCATTCCTTTGTTTAAGGAGATCATCAATCTACAACATGGAAAAATGCAAAGTTACCGATCAATGTAGCTATAGTTGCAACATATAAGCATTTTCTTGAGTGAAGATTCTCTATATTTTACTAGCAAGTCTCTGTAAATAGGTGGTGTGATCAATTCCAGTCATTCTTGAGCAACACTAGATCTCCACGACAAATTCTCAATAGGCAGAAATCTGGTCAAGTCGTGCACTCGTGCTTGAGTAGTCTTGCAAGTCAAGCTTGAACACTAATATATTTGGTTCTTAAGGCTAGGTAGCTTTAATTAAGCTTGTGACATTTTGCAATTTTACTATTTATTTACTTAGTGTACCATCTAATTGAGTTGACTCAAGCTTAGCTGAGCTAGAAAGTAAATTATATCTATGAGCACGAGCTTGGGAATAAAGGAATGACCAAGATCTAGGTGAGTTTTTATTTTGAGCTTTGAGTTTATACTCGAGTCAATCTTGAGTTAGAAAACATGTAAACTTGGCTTGATTACTCCCTCTAGGCCGCTAAAATGTGGATAAATGTATGCAGATTATCAAAGTTTTGCAGAAACTCAAATTTGGTGTATAAATTACCTCCTGCATTTCTTGAGCATATCTGCTAGTCATCTCTGTGAATTGTGCAAGAACCTGAAAAATATAACATCTAACACATGAAAACAAAATATACCAATTTTGTAGACTAAATGAATCTAACTATAATCAACCAACCTCCTTATATTCAGTTTCAAACTTAGAGAGTTCCAATCGTTTTGACAAAATCTGACCTTCAACTTCTCTTAGACTCTCTTTCTCTTTTACAAAAGCAGCTGTGCAGATAACTTCTATTGTGTAGCTCACACTTTTAAAAAAATTGTCACCTACAAAAGGATACCGAAGAATCAATATGGGGGAGTAGGTCAGGTCAGGTCGGGCGGGTCAGAAACTTAAACCGGATTTGGGTACAGACAAAGTCATTGTTTGATACAGGTAAAAACAGCCAGATTAGGTGGGTTGGTTGCCCGTTTAAAAATTTGTATCCATATACAAAAGTTTAACATGATGGACTTGATTATGATTAAAAAATATACATTATTACTATAATAATTAAGTCAAAAACATTTTCATTAAATAGTGTATTCCCATTCACAATTTCAAATGGGTCAAAATTGCGGCTCTAAATGATCTGCATTATGGACCAAAAGTCCAAAACAAAAGTCAAAATTTCCTTTTTGGCAGTCGTATTTAAAAATAATGTTTACACTTTTGTAATCATAATGTCACTGGCACCGATTTTTTAAAAAATGTAAGATTCGCCTATTTTGTTACTATAACATAGTATTTCAGATATCTGACTAATAGTCAAACATTTTCATTAGACTATGTGACAAGTAAAATCTTGTACTTAAACAGACAAATAGTAAGAACTCATACCATAAACAGCAAATGTATGCACGCCGGCTTTTATTTCATTTATTTCACACGGCTGAAATCCATCTAGCTTTTTGAAGAAAGCAACATCAGGATCTTTCGCAGATGCCACCTGGCACCAAATTAACATGAAATTAAAAGGAATAAGTTATGAATATTATTAAAGCAAACATCTAATTGTCACGAGCATGTAAATGATTATTGATATTTACTCACTGAATTAGATGGTCTATCAAGTCGATAGACCGGGAAACCAAGAAAATACATTCCAGCAGATGTCACCTTCCCTGTTTTTGCACTATCTTCCTGCAATAGGAGTTAAATCACATACATTAGGTAATTATTCCAAGTAATAAGAAGAAAAATCGAGGGGTCCCATACTGTATCTACTATTTTTCATTGACATAACCATTACATAAAAAAAGTAACACAAACTGCACGAAATAGAAATAAACTTTACAGTTCTTTCTGATTTTTAGCAACCAAATTTAAATTAGGCGCAAAATTTTATTAATAATTTTATTGACAAATTTGGATTTTATCACTGATTATAGCGTCAAAAGACTCGTTTAATTGGTACAATGTCATTTTCTTAGTTGCTTTTCAAAAATTGTGATGTGGCATTATATTTGTCATTTAAGTGTATCTGTATATGTCACATTTTAGTGTATCTGTATAGAAACAAAGTGTAAAGTTCTCATCTATTGCTTGTAGTTTGTCAAAAAAATATTGACGCAGGTTTAATTTGACTTGCTAGCAAAAAATGATTTTCAAGTTTCTAATGTTTTGTTGTTGACTTGTTGCTCAAAATTTGCTATATATATACATGGATAATCACTATACCTGCAGGGCGAGATTCAATCCACCGTTGTCTTCCTGGTCGAAATACAAAAGCTGCACAACATTGAAGATTTTTGGTAAACATAGGAGGTCATGTTTAGTTCAGATTTATAGAGTATAGAAACTAGTGCATGAACCAAGGTCGTTGATTTTTTATAAACCGCTAGTGTCTCATACGATTACAAAATTTATAAAACTTTAATAACAATAAAGTGTTTTGATTAATAAAACTATAATTACAGAAATTATAAAGTCAAATTTGATGTTTATACAATGGCATTTTAAAATTGGATTCTATCTGGCAAAATTTGAAATTGATATCATGATCATAAATGTCAAAATTTTCATTCAGAGTTTGCCAAGAAATAAACCAGTTGCAAACCTTAAATTTGCTCTTGTCTGCTGATTGCACTCGACAAACTAATCCAGCTTGTGCTTCCTGCTCTGTTATTGTAACAGAATAGAAATGAGCACATTGCTTCTCAACCTGTACAATTCGCAAAGTTTTATGTCAATCAAATATATTTTAATTGCTGAAGGTGAATCAACGAGAGAGAAAGAGACAACTATAACCATTGAGTTAAAGCAAGAATTATATTTCATTATATAAACCACTGAATCGCCATGCCAACTCGCTGGGAAGTTTGTTTACTTCCAAACTCCTATCATAAGCATGTTAAAATGTTTCAACTTATTCTATAACAAATAAGGCCGAGGTCATCAATAGACGTGGTCAATAACTGGAAGTCTGGAAGGTCTAGTTATGCAATCTTAATGTGTTCTTACAAATATAAGGAAAACTCTAAATTGTGAGGGGAGACGGGAAATTTACAATTGTAATAGCCACATTTAATATGATAATAAATGAGAAGGTGAATTTCGTAAAGTAATAAAGTAATGAACACGAGCAAGACATGGATGATACCCTATTTTGCAGCATAAATGAGGGGCCTTTTCACACGTGTCTCTTAATTTCATAACAACACATTAACCAATTTAATAAATAAAGAAATAATAATGTCCACCCAACTATTCAAGTGTTCTCATTGATGCCACCTAAGCATTGGAAATTTGGAATTACTTTATAGGCCACCCAAGTATGCATCTAGTGTTAACTAACAAAAATTTTCTTCAAATTTTGACGATTTCATAATTTTTTAAAACAATATACAAAGTAACCAATGGCTATCTTTATTTCTCCACAAATTATAATGCCATATTCCTCATCAAATTTTTTTTTGGTTAACCGAAACTCAATACATACTTATTGGCCTGTAATATAGTTTCAATAGTTGGGTGGCTTGATGGAAAATTGAAAAGTCGGATGGCCATTATCCCAAAATAAAATATAACCAATTGTTTAAAAACAATCTGTTTTCACTGGATATACGAAGAGAACTCACACTAACAAACTAGAAAAGAAACGTTATCCTACCTTTCGAACAATAGGCTGCCCTAAAGCAATTGGCTCAACAGTAACAGCACCGTTTAGTGCCTCCTCCAACAAAGTGGCAGATACTGTGGTTTTTATTGGCACGCCAAGTTTGCTGCAATAATATAAAAAACAGCCTAAACCATTCCATTCAAAACTAAATGGGCCAAAATTACCACCTCTAAGCAGAAGAAATGATATGTTTTTGTAAGTGTTTCGATGTGTAAAACCTGAAAATAGCAGCAAACATGGTGTTCATAGCACCCAAACTTGAAAGATCTAGCTCCAAATCTTGGCCTTCTTTATCAACAGCCTGCACCCATGACTAATGTGTCAACATAAACTAAAATAAAAATAAAAGTCAACTGTAAGAATTGGATGAGGACAAAGGTTAATCAAGATTTATTTGATGAGATATGAACGATTATGGAGAATTTGACCTCAAAACCAGCAGTGTCATATTGATGCCTTTTATCTGGATCAGATAAGATATTATAGGAAAATGTTATCTCACTAAACATATCACTTGCGTTAGGGTCATTTGCATTCTTGTCAGGATGGTACCTAATACATTATCAAGATAAATTCATCAACAACTGCCAATAAATGAAGTAGCACATGAATTTATTGCAGATTAAGATGTTTCAAAAAGGAAAACAATATATTAGATCAGATCATCAGATGGAGCACAGTTTGAGACGATCGTAACTGCAAACCAATGAAACATCAACCTCAAACTGCTGACTGCATAGAAAAACACTAATTATTAGATACAACTCTTTTTATTATTTTGTCTCTATCTTGCATTCATAAGCTTTTAAATGTAAGCAAAAAATCCTAAATGAAGCACACAATGATTTAGTTTGAGGAGTGTGGCCATTTCTTGATCCTTACGGGTATGCAAATACATAAGATGAACAAAAGAGGCCTCTTAAGTTTAAGATAAATCCGTAAATGGAACATAAAACGATTCTTTTTGAAAAAGAATCTGTCACTTAACCAATTTACAACAGCCCTTTCTGTAAGTTTCTTGGTAATTATAGCAATTAATTGGTTACATAAAAAAATTCTCTTACAAAGATAAATGTTTTATTGGTTGTTAAGCAGCTGTCTAAGATTAATTACTAAATAACAGTAACAATTAGTCAATCTAAAATACCTATAGAGAGGAATGTTCAAGAAAAACTACTTTTAAGTAGAGAACCACGAGAACCTCATAAACACCTGCATCTTTTGCGTTCACACTGTGACATAACAAGGTTATGTACTACTTACAAGTGTTTTTGTGGTTCGATTCTCTATTTCAAATTAAAAAACATTCTCAAACCACATAATCACCTAAACCTTCCTCAAATCACTTCCTACACAAAGAACCAAATCTGGTAATTATATAAACCATTTCAGCTAGGGCAAAAGTGAAAAACTCAACAAAAACAAAATTACTCAAATACCAAATCTGCATCTAACGCTTCGTAATAATCTCAGATTAACAAACTCATAAACGCATAAAATTTTGGAGCATATCTAGATTCAACATAAATAGGTAACTCAACTGAACAAGCAACTACTTCAAATCATTTCTACCAAATTCATCAGAAAACTAAACACAACAAATCAGTTAAATAACGTACTTGAAAGCCAATTAAACCAAATTCTCCCAAATTCATCATAAATCTAAAACCAACAAATCAGTTGGATAACGTACTTCAAAGCCAATTAAACCTAATTTCTCCCAAATACATCATAAATCTAAAAACAACAAATCAGCTAGATAATGAACTTAAAGGTCAATTTACGGTAAGCACTTTCATTAGTCAATAAACAACTATTCAAATCACTTGCATCAAATTCAAATTCGCACCTAATTTCCACCAAATTCATCACAAATCTACAAACAACAAATCAGTCAGAAACACATACTTCAACGCCAATTTACGGTAAGCACTTTTGATTTCTTGATCTGTAGCGTTGCGCGAAACGCCGAGAACCTCGTAAGGATCTCTCAACGACTGCTTTTCCGCATCATTCTTCTCCGATTTCGCCTTATTCGCCGGCATTCTTCGATGATTTTGAGCTGCCGAATGCTCGGAGCTCAGAAAACCCTAAAAAAAGCAAAAATCTCCACCAAAAACACGAACAATTGCGTGATGAGAGATTGTGAGAGATGAAAGTGGATGATTATGATTCGAAATTGCTTGAGATTTGAAGGTGAGATGCAGATTCTTGTTGTGACGGAGAAGCAGAAGGAGGTGCATACAGTTGGAGAAACCCTTGCGATGTAGAGGATTGCAGCTCCCTGTTGAAGAAGAAAAGAGTGTTGCCGATAGAAGTTTTGTCTTCGTTTGCAATGTTCTCAGAACCGGATCGGACGTCGAACCGGACGGCTTACTGGTTGGTGGTCGGACCGGTCGGACGGTCGGACCGGATGGACCGGATTTAACTATATTTTAATTATATTTATATATGTAATTAATATAAGTAATTTATATATGATTTATACATATATTTTATAGTTATATATAAAACTTAACTATATTGTATATACAAAGTACTAATTTATGGTTTAACACCGTTTTTACCCATAAAATCAAAAAAAAAAAAAAAAAAAAAAAAAAAAAAATCAAAATCCGGTCGGACCCGAACCGGTTGGCCGGTCCAACCGCCGACCGGTTCGAACCGGCCGGTTCAACTGCTCAAAACGAACCACTATGGACCGGACCGGACAGGGGGCCGAATCCCGGTCGAACGGTCGGACCGGCCGGTCCGATCCGGTCCTAACAACATTGTTCGTTTGAAATGTTTTGCTATAACAACACCTTATACTTATGAGTTGTTACAAATTACTCTTTAGACTTTTTTATTATACGCTAATAAGGTATTTACAAAGCAACCGTCTTTTTAGTATATGATACTAGTGGAGAACTCGAGCACTAGTGTTGGAGTGGTGGTGTTGAAATTTGTAAGTCTTTGTTGCAAATACCTGTATCGTCTTGTAGTTTTAAATAAAATTTACACTGACAACTTATAAAAAACAAACATGCTGGAAATGCATATTTGATCTTCACAAACTATCATGTTTTAAGATGTAGGAATAAATTAAAATTTTGTAAAACATCAAAACCTTAAAGTAGAATTTTATTGATTGTATCTTTGTGCTTTAATAATTCGTACAATATTACTTGCAAATATGTTTTTAATAAAATTTATACTGAAAATGTAAATAAAAGCAAGCACATCACAAACTTATATTTGATTTTTTTAATATCATATTTTAAAAGTTATAAAAGGGAAAAAATTGTAAGTGTGTCACGTGTGAAAAGCTAGTTGAAAAAAGATGGTATAAGTGAGAAGTCTAGTTAAAAGTAAAAGAGTCATATTGTAAATTTAAAAATCCACTTACTAACTTAATCACAAATGACTTGTACAAAGTGCTTCAAGCACTTGTAACTTTTGATTTAACTATGTGAAACCACTGACATCCAAAATTACAATATATAATATGATAAGTCGTAAGAAGTTGATATATAATGATGTAGGTGTCTATCATATAACCGGAACTTTAGTACAAAACAAACAAACAAACAAATCCAGTATATCCTACTCAAGAGCAGGGTCTGGGGAGGGTAGGTGTAGGCGAGTCTTTCATCTATCTTGTTAGGTAGAGGGACCGCTTCCAAAGAGACCCCCGACTCGATAGCAAAAACCAACGATAGCAAGACATCATAAAATAAATCATACAACATATAGCATACAACATACAAAAATATAACAACTAAAGAATTAGAGAAAGAAAAAAACATATATCAGAGGAGCAGGTAGAATCACCGGTAGAAGGCAGATATGGACTACGTACACATCAGGCCCCGCAAGAAGACTTCAAATACCCTACCTGCCTATAGGTCCCACTAAAAGTCCTTAATTTTAATTCTACGCCTCCACTAACTCATATCCTCGATCATGTGCTCAGAGAGGTGCAAATGTATCATATCTCGCCTAATTACCTCATCCCAAGTCAATCTAGGTCTTCC
This sequence comes from Flaveria linearis, assembly GCA_024085815.1. Taxonomy (NCBI): domain Eukaryota; kingdom Viridiplantae; phylum Streptophyta; class Magnoliopsida; order Asterales; family Asteraceae; genus Flaveria; species Flaveria linearis. The sequence continues at coordinate 1,592,314 of CM044008.1, forward strand.
TCTACTCCTCCTACCCTCTAAGATGATGTTCTCTACTGCTCTAACTGGTGCCGCCATTGGTCTCCTCTTGACATGCCCAAACCATCTTAATCTTCCCTCTCGTATTTTATCTGCGATACAAGCCACTTCTAGCTTCTGTCGAAACACTTCGTTTCTTATCCGATCCAGTCTTGTGTGACCACACATCCACCTCAGCATTCACATTTCCGCTACCTCTATTTGTTTCTCGTGCGATTTCTGGTCCAACAGTCTGTTCCATATAACATAGCTGGGCGTACTGCCACTCGGTATAGCTTTTCCTTTAGTGTTGCTGGAAGCCTCTTATCACATAGGATCACTGATGCTGCTCTCCACTTGCACCATCCTGCTTGAACACGGTGCGCTACATCGCTGTGTATCTCTCCGTCCTCCTGCAGGTACGAGCCCAGGTATTTGAACGTAGACGTTTGTGGGACCGCCATACCCTGAATACTGATTTGAGTGTCCTCTTCCACCTCACCACTAAAGTTACAATGCATGTATTCTGTCTTAGAGCGACTTATCCTTAAACCTTTGCGCTCTAGTGCTGCTCTCCACTATTCTAGCCTGTCGTTCAGCACCATTTTAGATTCCGATATTAAGACAATATCATCCACAAAGAACATGCACTACGGAACTGGCTGCCGTATAGACTCATCATCTATATTCATTTGCTTACAAGATGAACAAATATGAAAGTATAATTTTAACAAATGAACATGCCTAAAAACTTGTTTGTTATATTTTCAGTTAATAAGATCCTTTTACGACCCTACACGCCTAGTCTAGGTATAACAGTAGCCGCAGATAGAGCAAAGTGTAATAACAATAAATATATATACACTTAGGTACTTAGGTAGCCAGTGCTGTTGATTATACAAGATTGTCCAACTACTGCAAGTCATCTTATAAGTAGTGTTTAGCCAGCTTTGTTAGAGTATAACGTGGTATCAAAAATTACATATGTGGTTGTTTAAAAAGCTCTCATTTGTAATGTTTCGCCATATATGTTTCCTTTAATGGTTGTGCACGAGGACAATCCCATAGGCAAAAACGCTACTATCCATTATAACAACAAGCTGCAATGCTCTCGTTTATTCGATCCAACAAATATGATTAATCAAGTGAGTTATTGCACTTATTAAAAACTTGTTTGCTACGGATGCAAAATGTAATTTTTTGAATGATTAGGGGGTTGAACTGTTAAGTCGTGAGAGTAGTTAAAAAAAACTGATGTAGAACATAATTATTGGTATTATAGAAATTGAGAATATGTCATCATAGTATATCATTGTTCAATTGAGTGTCCCATTATCAAAATACGCCATAATACCCATATCTGACTAAACAATTAGTGGTGTTCTTTGGTAAATATTAAATATATAAAGTATTAAATACGACTTTTATAAATACTTCTAATATAAATAGATAAATATAAACAATGTTTATTTATTTATTGTGTTGATTATGAAATACTGATATCTTATAACGAGTAGATAGATTTTAGTAATCCATTTAGATCCTAGCGGTTTCATAATTTTTTAAAATTGTATTTTAAGTTCAAAGATCACTTTATAATTAGAAAATAAAAATATATACCAAAAATATTAAAATTCCTCTATTTGATATAAAGTTAACATAAATTACCAGTTAAAATTGACATTATCTAAAATATAACATAAGAATTTACAGTCTGATCTAAACAACGGTTTAGATCCTCAAACTGCATACCAAGAACTATATAATTATTCATAAAAGTCTCAAAATCAAATTACTTTGTTTTAAATTAACATTGCGTACTCAAAGATGTTAATCAAACTCAGTTTAGATTAACTAATATAATTTGATTTTGAATTAATTTATTTTAACTTGAAAAACATCTAAAAAAGGTCAATAAATCTTTAAATCCCAATATATTATTTTGACGTACTTTTAGATGATAAAAAAGAAATTTTTAACAATAAGTTCGATAATTTGCTGTTTGAAGTTTGATTCTAGAAAAAAGAAAATAAAGAAAGTAATTGACGAAGTCAATATGACTTAAAAATCAAGCAAAATAAAAAGGAAGTTGATTTGATACCAAATTGAAGACAGCGATACCCTTACTAAATTTTCCATCCACTTACATGAAGAATTGAAGACTCATTCATTCTCAAATTGTCAAAGTCAACTTGACTATTAGCAAAGTCAACAAAAGTATACCAAAAGAAAAAAACTATTCCATCATGCCATCACCAAAATTCTATAAAATTACAGCTGGACGGGTGAGAAAAAACCGAATTACGAACAAAAATACATTTACAAAATCTAATAATTGACTATTCAGCTAAGTTGTGATTTTTTCTATTGCAAACCGAAAATTACGATTCATTTTTGACTATATCTCGTTTCAAAACCGAACCACACTTAACCTAATTGAATCACACCACACAAATGAACCACACCACACATTGTTTAATGTTTGTTTTTTTATAATTTATGATTAAACTCCTAATTTCGAACCGAACCCATGCCTAAAACCAAAGTACTGAAATTTCATTTTTTGTTTGATTTGAGTCCGAACCTAACTCATAACGACTCATGCAGTCCCTAGTTGATTTTATGTTATATATATCATGCTACTTTAGTATAAGTTTTCCATAGAGAATTAATCTAGTAAAACCACTAGAACATAACAGATTCTTAATAATATGTACTAACTTAATTTTACAAATAATAAGCAGAGTTTCTTTGACAAGTGCAAGTTTAATTAAAAATAACATGAAAGTAAATGTTGTTACAATATTAACAAAAACATGGAGAATCCTAGTTCCTTAGGTCTTCTGGATATTCCAAAGAGAAGGTTGGTCACATGTTACTTCTTACATTTGATTTATTGCAACATGTCATAAACAAAAAAAACTCAATGCTATTTATGGATAGATAAGTGAAAGCTAACTTTTAATGTTGAAAACGACATTTAGTTGTCTTAAAAACCATATCATTTCCAAATATGTAAATGGTAAGTTCGGGTTAAAAGAAGGTAATCTGCTTTGCTTCAGTTTTTATTGATCGACTAGTTTACTCAAAATTAGTTGATTTATTATGATAAATAGCTTGTAATTGAACCGGAGTCACCAATTGAGTGGTTTGGCATAATTTTCAAGAGTCTAACCATATGCTTTCCTCATACTAATTCTGATTGTATGTGGAACATCTACGTTGAAGGGATAGGAAATGCGAAAAAGTATGAAAGGTGCATAGACCTGCTAAACAACAATCATACGTTCGGTATATTAAGCATATTATGTTAACCCTTGTTAAAAATAACAACATTATATCCATTTTGTTGGATCTTAACCAAATAAGAGTGAACTAACTAGGCGTAGTTGTTTTTGTACAAATTGTTTTTGTACAACTAAAATTTAGTGTTCAATGAATATAAGGTTCCAGCTTTCAAGTTTGGAATTATTATACATATTTTGTAGTAATTTCACTACTAAATATACAAAATTTAAACTCTTAACTCTTGATATTTAAACTTTCATCCCATCAAACATAGAGTAAAATTTATCATTATGAATATAAAGGGAAGAATGGTCCCAACGTATATGGTCATCAGCTAGCGTAACATTGGTCCTAACTAGACCAAACTGATTAAGAGTTTTACAAAAAAAATTGATAATTCACAATCTGTCTTACCTTTAGTTGCATAACCGATTAAAACCAACTAGAACTTGTTATAGTCTATAATTGGATATGACTTATTGAACGACGAACGTGTGCATACACACTCTACACTACATTTATTCTACTTTTAAAATCATCACATGTACACTATGCAAGATTTGAACTCACATTCTCTCATTAAAGAGCATACTACTAGTCACTAGACTACTATGACGACAAACAATTGAATATAACTACTTTTTTTTCAATACCTTAAAATCATCTTTTACTATACCTTTTTTTTCTGTCCTTAACGATATGGTCCATATGTGTACAACGAATACATAAAGTTGTTATACCATATCTTTTTCAAGTATGATATAGAGTGGTGAGCATATATATACCGTTATTGGCTTTTGGTGGGCAACTTGGAAGAAGCCCCACAAATAAAGCTATATGATATGTCAATTTCTGTAGTTATAAAATTTATTTTTACGTCTTAATTACAAAATGTGTTACATTTCATAATATTTTTACATCAAATGAATGTTTCTCCAAATGTTTACAATATTGGAAGCCGGCATAAATTGTTACATCCTACATTGGATGAGACCTTAAAAGAGTCGTATACTTGTCATATCAGACGTGCTTTAAAAACAGTAAGGGGTAATGCAAGCACCTGCAAATGTATCAGCTGGTAAAATCAGATAATATCTGATACGATCTTTGAACTGTAACATAAATCTTTTTTAAATTTAGCTTCTAGGGTTGTTCATGAATTCTTATATCTAAAGTCTTCCATGCACGTCAGCTATAATCTGCCGCACTTATTTTCCTTTAATTTATTTACTTCTTATTATATTTTGTCTTTCTAGTTTAGTGGGTACCTATTTCAAGTTTAGAGCCTTACTATAGTGATTTTAGTAGTGGTCAGGTGATTAGTTTCATGTTTATATATAAGTCTATAGATGTTTATATTGGAATTAATCAAGAGGAAAATTGGTTTATGTTTATCTTTCCCATCATGTTTTTTTAGCGTGTTTGTCTACTAAAAAAGATTAATATCGTGAGAGATTGATCCCCTCGAACATGATCATATTAATTAGGTCAAAATCTAACTCGTTAGAAGACCGTTAGATCAAATGTCTTTGCTAGACCACATTGATGAGTACACTGCCTCTCCTAATTAAGTTACATTCATGTATTCATTTTCATCAATAGGTGAGGTAAAACATAGGTTGTGCCACACATGTGATTTAAAACGATTAAATGCAAAAAACAAACATAGATTGTGCTACACATGTACTAGAGAGATTCAAAGGTTTACCACTATACAACCTCTTGAAGTTTGTTTCATGTATTAAAAACATTCTATTCTATTACTTTTTTCAGAATAATTAGCATTCAAATTTATCTAATCTTACTCCTAAATCTTTTTACTATAAGATTCAAACACTTAACCTCATAATAAGAGATATCACTATATACGTTTTATTACTTTATTATCTATTGTAACCCACCTATTTAAATGAGGCACACACAACACAAGCCATTTATATTTAAAAGAACTAGACTTGATCGAGGTTAAGATGCATGTTAATATATAAGCCCAACAGCCCATCTTCACCTTATTCAATAGCTTCAACCCAACAGGGCATCAATCATTAGCCCATAAGCATAATTAGCCAACTACTCTTACAAACTATATATTAATCCATTTTAAACACACTTTTTAATGAAATTGTTGTTTATCATATATACTCCTTTGAACTTAGCTGTTATTTTTGTAGTCTAGTCGAGAATCTTATTGTAAGCAATCTTTTTATTGAATAAGATAAAAGTAAAATTTGTTATGGGATGTTTGCTTCTAATCACTAGTACGTATACAATATGTGTGCTTGTGACAAGTTGGATTAACCACATACACTTTATAACCACAAACTTTTGTAACCGAGTAATTAGTGACTTAGTATAAAACATTATTATTATTAGAGTTAATTACACAAATAGTCCATGTGGTTTAGCGCAATTCCCAGGTTTGAGTACTAACATTTTTTAGTAACAGGTTTGGGTATTGTATTTTCAAATTTGTAACCATTTTGGGGTCTAACACTAACTTTCATTAAATTTAGTGTTAAGTTTAAGTAAAAAGATTATTATACCCTTTAGAAAAATAAAAACGAAAAATAAAGTACAGGGACTAGTTGTGTCATTTACTTAAAGTTATTAAAACTCTAATCCAACACCACCTTCCCCGTCATATTTACATCACCACAACAAACCACCACTACCTCCTCCGGCCAACATCTTTCTCCGACCAACGACACAATCTACCCACCACCGCCACCGCTAAACACCACTAGAACCACCACAAACAGCCCCTTATGTCGTCGCCTTCACCGCAACTCTGATCCAACACCACCGTCACCACCAGCGACCGCCACCAAGACAACTCCGATGAGCAGCAACACCGATCAGAGATCTACACCTATGAAGCCCCCTGAACTCTGACGGACCAGCCCCACCCCCCATCCACCACTGAACCCCCAACCTAGGTTAAAACTCCGATCCAACACCACCGACGCCACCATGGTCGCCACCAGTGACCACCACCAAGACAACTCCGACGAGCAGCAACGCCGATCGGAGATCTACACATATAAAGCCTCCTGAACTCCGACGGACCACCCCCACCCCGAATCCACCACTGAACCCCCCATCCTAGGTTAAAAGTCCGATCCGGTGGTGGTTGTTTAAGCGGGGGCGAACGAGTGGCCGGCAGTGGTCGGCGGTGGTGCCGGCGGTGGTGGCCGGCGGTGGAGGTCGATGAATGTCTTCATTGTGGAACAGATGGGTGGGTTGGGTGGGTTGGCTTTAAATATTTTGTTTTAAAGTAATTACAAAATGGTCCCTTTAATTTGCTAAATAGTAAATTTGTATCCTTTGATGTTAAAATACTAAAATACCCTTAATTTAACAAAAAAATTAACAGAAGTTAGTCTTAATACCTAAAGTCGTTACAAAATTAAGAGCACAATACCCAAAATTGTTACTAAAAAAGATTAGTACCCAAACCTGGAAATTACGCTAAACCACAGGGACTATTTGTGTAATTAACTCTTATTATTACTATTACTTTTATTAAAATGTAACATGCCTACTACAGTGACTATTTTGTTGTTTGTTATATGGCCTCACTCTTTTGTGATGTCTTTTCAAACCCTCGTGACTAATTTTGTGTTGTTTACTATGTAACTTAACCCCAATTTTTAGTAATTTCATTGTTTTAGACCCATGACTATTGTGTAGTTTATTATTTGAGCCCATTTTTTCGATGATTTTATTTCTTAAAAATATATAATATCTTAAAGATCATCATAATTATAAACATAATATCTCAAAAGATATGCAAATAAATAACAACATTTGATACATACAAATATAAAACAATACGTATGGAAACTGAAATTAGACGGTGAGATGGAAAAATAGTATAATCACCAACTCAAATATATTAAAGAATAAAGACCTTCTGGCTACACAATAAGTTTCAATCTGAGTAATTTATATATATATTGTAACAAATACATATTAGTAATCAACATAGCTTAAAAATCATTTTCATATTTATTTTGTTTCTTAACAATAGTTTTTTAATAAATATAATCTAACAATAATATTTCGGGGTGTTATATTTATATATTTCTTTTTTTAGAAATATTTTCATGATATATAATCTCCTATATGTAACCCATTTTATTTCTTATTCTGATTTTTTTAGATTTTGTTATTTTGAGTATTTTTATTCTATTTTCATGAACTATTTTAACAAATTTTGAAGTACCAGGTTGTAATACTTATACTTGTATTTCTAGATTCAAATTTATTTTCCTTTTATAATTTTTGATATGAAAATATTTTGTTACGACATGATTATTATATCAATACATAGTTTAACTATAACACTTCTGACATTTTTTTTTCATGTTTTACATGTTTCAATATTAACTAGAGCTTGAACCCCAACACGTTGCGCGTCATAGGGATGCAGTAAACCGAGCCTTAAACAACTGTTAACATAATGTTTGTGTCATCAAAATCGCAACATAACAGTATAGCGCAGCTCAGAACCATGTACGGTTGCGCCTGCATACCGTAAATGGTTGCCAATGCTAGACAACCGATGTTGGTCATGGTGTATTATCACGGCCATGAAACAAACTAAACGAAGGGCCTTAGACGGACAAACATCCATATCACAGACACCAAAAACAACAATCTAACCTAATGGGAACAGATCGCTAACAAATAAACAAAGTCTCACCTGACTATACCCAGTAAATCCGCAGTCCAAGAAGATATAAAATCCAACATTAGAATAGCCTCAGATGAACACACGTTTATCATCATTGACATAAGCAACAAACAATGACAAAATCTCAGCAGATGAAATTGTTACAATAATGACTCATCACTTGTACACAATGCCTCACAAAGTGTCTGCGCATAAACAACTTTTACGCAATGCCTAACGAACTATATTAAAATAGAACTATATCAAACTTGAGACTCGGGTAACTCGAAACAAAGAAAGGTGGTCGACTTGCAATCACCGAGGCCGTCACCAGCGAGAAGGGAAACGGGGCGACCAAGATCTCATGCACAAATTGAGTCTCCAAACGACTGGCGAATGCACCAATCGAGGGTCGAAACAGAAGCCCGTCGGATGTTCAACTTCCTCCTTGTAACATCGCGTATTTTCGTTAAGCAAAAGTTAACAATGTTAAATCCTAAAAATAATTGTTATTATACTCACAATAATAATAATCATAATAATAATAACAACAATAATAATAATAATAATAATAATAATAATAATAATAATAATAATAATAATAATAAAATTCAGGGGTTATTTAGTAAATTTTAAAACTTAAAAACTAAGTTTTAAGCTTGAAATAACAAAACATAAACCACAGGGACCAAATCTGTAATTTCCGAATTTTCAAACCCAACCCCCCGCCCAACACCCGTTTTCCCGGCCAAACTCCGGCGCCGATTCCGGCAACCCTCCGGTAAGGGCCAAATCACCAAAATTACCCCATTTCGAACCTAATAACCTGATCGAGCCGTTTCTTGGAACCAAATCGAACAGAAATACAACCCAAACACGCGTGGACTCGGTCAAGTTAACGGCTAAATTTTCCACTTTGTTATCCGAACGTTCAACGGCTAGAACACCCACTAAATCACTAATATAATCAAATAAAGCAATCAGCTCGAACTTTAACAACCTACAAACGAAATACAAGCTGCAAATCCAATCGAAACACACACGAACATTTAATTCGATTACCATCTCTGTCTCGACCTGCAACTCGACCAACCACCACTCTCTGAGTCTTCTAAACACAAATTAGCATAGGGTTTTTGATCATCAAGACTTGTAGAAGCTATCCACAAGTTTAATTGGATTATTATCAACATTTCATCTCGAATCGATTTCGACCTAGTCGCGACCCGTTTATCGAAGTACTCGATTCTTCATGGGGAACAAAAGCCCCATGAATTCAAATGCATTCCATATCGAATTGAGCTTCAATTTAACCCAAATCGATCTAGGGTTCATCCTCAAATTGGGGATGTTTGCTGTTGTTATTTAAAAACAAAGGGAACAGACCCCTTTCGCGAAATGGACTTTGGTCCACTGGTTTCTGCGCCCCGTGTCATTCTTGAGGTCCCGGGTTCGAGACCCAATCACCCCAATATTTTTTTAAACCCCTTTTTAAGCTTTTAAAAATTCCAGGAAAATACCCAAAAATTATAAAAATGTTTTAATAAACATTAAAATTGTTTTAAACAACTTAACTATTTTTCTGAAATTTATTTTAATATTTTATTCATTTATATTAAATGTTTTAATAAATAAAATTACAAATAATACAAAAATTATTTATACGAAAGTGGACTTTTAATAATTTAATTTATTTAAATTATTATTCGACACTAAATTACTTTTATTTATTTAAATAATATTTATTATTGTTTAAATCATGATTAAATATAAAAGTTTTATATTTAAATCATTCCAAAAACATTTTCATTTCTTTTAATAATTTAAATAATTAAATATATTAATTAATTATCATATAATTAATTAATAAAAATTAATTATTTATTTTCCCACACTTTCACAATAAAACAAACGGTTACGCGTATTGATACGTTTATTTTAAAATTCTAAACATAATCATTTTCAATAAATTCATTTTATTTATTTCAAAACATTTTTAACTAAATAAATTATTTAATTTAAACTACCATTCAAAACCAAATGAAAACCCTAATTTATTTCCAATTCTCACATTATTATTATTCTAAATTCGAGACACCGTTCCTTAGGTTAATCGTGAGGAAATCGTTGGTGTCTAACCTATCACGTTCAAAATCCAATCTCATCAATCAAGTGAGTATTCATATCCCCTTTTTATATCATTTCCTATTTGGGGGAAATCATGTGATACAATATATTCAGTCATGATATTCTATTGTTATTTCATTCTAAATTCAATTCAAGACAGGTTATGTTATTACTTGCAATTATGTGAACATACTATGATAAACTGGACGACAGTAAAACCCTAATTCAATCAATCAATCAATCCTGGTATCAATGGTAGATCTACTGGTTTGGATAACCCACCCCATATGGCTTACGAGTGGTGATTGTGCCAGAGGCAATTAGTCAATCTATGGTGTTTGTGTGCAAGTCTATTATATGCAAGTGTCAAGTCAAGGGGTTCTATTGTGTCGGTTTATCTATATGCTTTACTATTGCAATATAAGTCTTAACGTTACCTTGTGAATTGAATTATTCTCAATCAATCAATCAATCTATATGTATACTCAAAACTATGATTACTCACCAGCTAATTCGTTAGCTGACTTTATTTTCTCACATGATTTCAGGTTAAGCAAGTTAGTGGACTTCTACATGCTCATATAAGACCTGGACTTAGTCAAAACAAAAGACAATTATTATTTGTGATTTTAACTGTTGTATTTGTATCTGTAAAATTCATGTTATCCTGTAATCTGATTTTAATATTATTTTCACTATTAGACAATCATGAGTTATGAACAATCAATCATTCCCTCGTCCGCTCCGATGATTCCGCCGTCGGTCGGGGTGTGACAGATTGGTATCAGAGCCATGGTTATAGGGAATTAGATTATTAGAAATGGGATGACCTAGACTATAACTAAGTACCTTTACACATGAGTCCTCTCATGTATTTTATATGCTTAGATAGGATTTTATGTGCCTTACATGTTTATACTTGATTATATGATTATCTGCTTTATATGATTCTTCTTATACTTTGAATCTATCAATATACACACGAATCTTAACTCATATTCTAAGGCATTGTGTGCCTAATTCAAGTGATTTCAAACTCCAAAACTCGATTGTTATTCATGGTTTTCAAATCTCGTCAAAGTCCGTGTCACATGACCGAGAACATGCAGTGCTGGAAGAGTGGGATACCTGTATCTTAAGGTGTTCTGTCTAGGCAAGGTATTCATACAACTTGATTACCTTACCTGGGAACCCTCGAGATGAGTATTCGCTTATAGGTACGCATGTCCTCATTAAGGTTGTGGTGGACACAAATGCTTTGATAAGTCAACGTATTCGCTTTGGTTTGCGAACCGAACGTTTACACTCCTAACCTCTCATTGTTATTCTAAACAATCTCATTAACGATTTTATTATTTTGAAAAGTTTTAAAAAAACCAATTACCCGTTTCTCATAGAGGTTTCTTCTTTCCATATTATACAGCATGTCTTCTCGTCAAAACCGCTCCCGATCTAGAAGCTCTGGCCGCAAGATTGCTGCTATAGTGGCACGTGAAGTTGCTGCGGTTATCCCAACACTGCTTACCCATTTGAACCAAGGCAACAACACCGTTCAAAATCAAGCCGTACAAAACCCAACTGCACCAAACCCTCCACGAGCTTGTACTTACAAGCATTTCAATTCTTGCAATCCCACTAAGTTTAGCGGGACCGAAGGTGCCACCGGTCTTTTACAGTGGTTTGAGAGTATCGAGAACACTTTCCTTAATAGTGAGTGCCCCGAGAATCTCAAGGTTCGTTATGCTATAAGTGTTCTTCAAAAGAGAGCACTCACTTGGTGGAACGGTGAGAAACGAACCCGTGGAACTGATGCAGCATTAGCATTGACGTGGGATGAAGTTAAGGAGCTCATGACTCGGGAATTCTGTCCGAGAAATGAAATTAAGAAATTGGAAGCTGAGTTTTGGGACTTAACTCAAGAAAGTGGAGAAAATCTAGCTTATACCAACCGATTTCATGAACTGAGTCTACTTGTTCCTCATCTGGTTACTCCTTTAACTCGGGCTATCGAGAAATACATCGGTGGTCTACCCATGCAAATTCAAGACACGGTGTGGGGTAGGAATCCTGCAACCTTGGAAGATACCATCCGGTTAGCTGCTCAGCTAACTGATAATCATGTCAAGGTTGGAACCCTGACTAGGAAGGGTGCTAAGAAGGTGCTCGAGAAACCCTCAGCTGAAACCCCTAAGGAGGAAAAACCTGAACCTTCTCAAAACAAGAAGAGGAAGGCTAAATCCCAAAACTTTACTATGATTACCCCTGCTGTGCCAATTAATCAAGTCCCTCCAACTCGTCAATCAACAGTAAACGACCAACCACCGATGAAAAAGCCATACACCGGACCCCATCCACTGTGTAACATCTGCAATTACCATCATCCCGCTAACACTCAGTGTCGTCAATGCACAAACTGTGGTCGTTTGGGTCATACATTCAACGTGTGCAGGAGTGCTGCTAAAGCTCCGACCAATGCACCAGTTCACCAACATTTTCCTGCAAATACCCAGGGTCGTGCATGCTATCAATGTGGTGATCCGAACCATTTCCGCAATCGATGCCCTCAACTTGTCATCCCAGTTCCTACGGCTCAAGGACGTGCTTTCAACATTAATGCTCAACAAGCTCAAGCCACCAATGATGTGGTGTTGAATAATTCTTGTCCTTGATTTTCGTCTTCATGATGTAATTCAAGATTTGTAATCTTGATTTCCTTTTATTATATTGATGTAATCTGAAAATTTCTAAGTTTCTAATTGAGATACTTTCCTTTCGTTGTTAAGTCGAATTTTGAACCGCATGCCCCGTGGGAGATACGAATCTCCTAAATGATTCTAACTCATCAAACCAGGGGTGATTCCCTTACTTTGGTGATGAATTTTTGTTCATTTCAATAAATGTTTTTCAATGATGTGTTTTATGAAATTTTATCCTCTGGATTAGGGTGATTTCCTTATCTCGAGGACTAACTTTAATTATTCTCTTTGAAATTTACATTTCACAAATGACATGATCTCACCAAAATAGGATTGAAACCCGTACTTTGGTGACAAATGTCAATCTTCGATTATTTTTAATGAAATTCAATTATCAAGATAGGCATGAATTTCATACCTTGATGATAATTTCATTTTTATGGATTGTATTTTCTCAAATGAAACGACCCCGTCAAAGTCGGAGTGAATTCTGGATTTTGACAAGGAAGTCTATCTTATTATATTTTGTTTTTGTAAAAATTCATCGTTAAGATAGGAGTGATTTCCCTTACCTTAATGGTGAGTTATCTCGTCTTATTTCTGTAGATCCTCAGATCAAACTTTTTGGATTGGTAAGCTAGTGGTCATACCTTGAAAGTACACCATCAAGTTAGGGGTGAAAACCATACCTTGAGGACTATTCTCATTTCTTGATCTCCAACTTACCATGGTTGTAATCAAGTGACGAGACGCGTGTATTAACTTGAAGGGTGAAATAATGTTAGTGTTTCGACCTATCAAGCCAAAGCATGATCTCTGAACTTGAAAAGAGACCCGATCGCTTTAAGCTAATTTTGATTCCAAGTTTGGAGCATTTAAATCCCTAAATCGATTTCTTTTCCTTTATTCTCATGTTTTGACTCGATCTAGCTACATCAAACCATTTATTCCTTATCTATCGACTTTCATTGTGAGTTATCATCAAAACCTGATTACGTGATGGTAGTCTTCCTAAACAATCTTTTGTCAAGTAAAGATATTATCTCTGATCGTGATGGTCGTTTCATCTCTCGTTTTTGGAACAGTCTCCAATCAGTTCTCGAAACTCAACTGAATTTTAACACAACTTATCAACCGCAAACCAACGGTCCAACTGAAAGAACGATACAAACCCTCGAGGATATGCTCCGGGCTTGTGTCATTGATTTCAGTGGATCGTGGGATTCTTATCTTCCATTGATTGAATTCTCTTACAATAACAGTTACCAGACCAACAGATGGTACCATTTGAGGCCTTGTATGGTCTGAAGTTGGTGAATCACAAATTACTGGTCCGGAATTGATACAAGAAACAACCGACAAAATTCATAAGATCCGTGATAATTTGATCACTGCTAGAAATCGTCAAAAGCATTATGCTGATAAAAGACGTAAACCCAGGGAATACAATGACGGTGATCTCATACTTCTTAAGGTATCACATTGGAAGGGAGTGATTCGCTTTGGAAAGAAAGGGAAACTAGCACCTCGTTATGTAGTTCCATCCAAAGTACACGAGCGAATTGGGAAAGTAGCCTACAAGCTTGAACTACCCCGAGAACTTAGCAATATACAACCAACGTTTCATGTTTCAAATCTCAAGAAACTTCTTGCCGACGAAAATCTCCACATTCCACTCGACGAAGTCCAGATTGATGAATCTATGCACTTTATTGAGGAACTTGCGGAAATTATGGATCGGGAAGTCAAACAACTCAAACATAGTAGGATACCCATTGCCAAAATCCGCTGGGAATCTAAACGTGGCCCAGAATTTACCTGGGAACGTGAGGACCAAATGGAATCCCAGTATCCTTATCTTTTCGTTTCAGCCTCCTCGTGAACAAATTTCGGGACGAAATTTCCTAAAGCAGGGGAGACTGTAACATCGCGTATTTTCGTTAAGCAAAAGTTAACAATGTTAAATCCTAAAAATAATTGTTATTATACTCACAATAATAATAATCATAATAATAATAATAACAACAACAATAATAATAATAATAATAATAATAATAATAATAATAATAATAAATTCAGGGGTTATTTAGTAAATTTTAAAACTTAAAAACTAAGTTTTAAGCTTGAAATAACAAAACATAAACCACAGGGACCAAATCTGTAATTTCCGAATTTTCAAACCCAACCCCCCGCCCAACACCCGTTTTCCCGGCCAAACTCCGGCGCCGATTCCGGCAACCCTCCGGTAAGGGCCAAATCACCAAAATTACCCCATTTCGAACCTAATAACCTGATCGAGCCGTTTCTTGGAACCAAATCGAACAGAAATACAACCCAAACACGCGTGGACTCGGTCAAGTTAACGGCTAAATTTTCCACTTTGTTATCCGAACGTTCAACGGCTAGAACACCCACCAAATCACTAATATAATCAAATTAAAGCAATCAGCTCGAACTTTAACAACCTACAAACGAAATACAAGCTGCAAATCCAATCGAAACACACACGAACATTTAATTCGATTACCATCTCTGTCTCGACCTGCAACTCGACCAACCACCACTCTCCGAGTCTTCTAAACACAAATTAGCATAGGGTTTTTGATCATCAAGACTTGTAGAAGCTATCCACAAGTTTAATTGGATTATTATCAACATTTCATCTCGAATCGATTTCGACCTAGTCGCGACCCGTTTATCGAAGTCTTCATCTACAATTTCGAAACCAAACAGGCAAATTACACACACACATACTCGATTCTTCATGGGGAACAAAAGCCCCATGAATTCAAATGCATTCCATATCGAATTGAGCTTCAATTTAACCCAAATCGATCTAGGGTTCATCCTCAAATTGGGGATGTTTGCTGTTGTTATTTAAAAACAAAGGGAACAGACCCCTTTCGCGAAATGGACTTTGGTCCACTGGTTTCTGCGCCCCGTGTCATTCTTGAGGTCCCGGGTTCGAGACCCAATCACCCCAATATTTTTTTTAAACCCCTTTTTAAGCTTTTAAAAATTCCAGGAAAATACCCAAAAATTATAAAAATGTTTTAATAAACATTAAAATTGTTTTAAACAACTTAACTATTTTTCTGAAATTTATTTTAATATTTTATTCATTTATATTAAATGTTTTAATAAATAAAATTACAAATAATACAAAAATTATTTATACGAAAGTGGACTTTTAATAATTTAATTTATTTAAATTATTATTCGACACTAAATTACTTTTATTTTATTTAAATAATATTTATTATTGTTTAAATCATGATTAAATTTAAAAGTTTTATATTTAAATCATTCCAAAAACATTTTCATTTCTTTTAATAATTTAAATAATTAAATATATTAATTAATTATCATATAATTAATTAATAAAAATTAATTATTTATTTTCCCACACTTTCACAATAAAACAAACGGTTACGCGTATTGATACGTTTATTTTAAAATTCTAAACATAATCATTTTCAATAAATTCATTTTATTTATTTCAAAACATTTTTAACTAAATAAATTATTTAATTTAAACTACCATTCAAAACCAAATGAAAACCCTTAATTTATTTCCAATTCTCACATTATTATTATTCTAAATTCGAGACACCGTTCCTTAGGTTAATCGTGAGGAAATCGTTGGTGTCTAACCTATCACGTTCAAAATCCAATCTCATCAATCAAGTGAGTATTCATATCCCCTTTTTATATCATTTCCTATTTGGGGGAAATCATGTGATACAATATATTCAGTCATGATATTCTATTGTTATTTCATTCTAAATTCAATTCAAGACAGGTTATGTTATTACTTGCAATTATGTGAACATACTATGATAAACTGGACGACAGTAAAACCCTAATTCAATCAATCAATCAATCCTGGTATCAATGGTAGATCTACTGGTTTGGATAACCCACCCCATATGGCTTACGAGTGGTGATTGTGCCAGAGGCAATTAGTCAATCTATGGTGTTTGTGTGCAAGTCTATTATATGCAAGTGTCAAGTCAAGGGGTTCTATTGTGTCGGTTTATCTATATGCTTTACTATTGCAATATAAGTCTTAACGTTACCTTGTGAATTGAATTATTCTCAATCAATCAATCAATCTATATGTATACTCAAAACTATGATTACTCACCAGCTAATTCGTTAGCTGACTTTATTTTCTCACATGATTTCAGGTTAAGCAAGTTAGTGGACTTCTACATGCTCATATAAGACCTGGACTTAGTCAAAACAAAAGACAATTATTATTTGTGATTTTAACTGTTGTATTTGTATCTGTAAAATTCATGTTATCCTGTAATCTGATTTTAATATTATTTTCACTATTAGACAATCATGAGTTATGAACAATCAATCATTCCCTCGTCCGCTCCGATGATTCCGCCGTCGGTCGGGGTGTGACACTCCTCTCACCGCCACACCCAAGAAACGTCCATCTCATCCACCACCCCCACCACCATGCCAGACAAACTGATATAACCGAAGAGATTAGATGCACCGGTGGAAGAAGGGTATGAGGTGGTATAGAGCAGTGATCGGAGGTGGCAGAGAGCAGCCATAAGAGGCGGACCAGAGTTGAAAAGAAGAAATAAGGTGAAAACCCTCTTTTAATAGTCTAAATACACATCATGAACTTATACACAAACCACCATAAGTAACTTATAATCGCTACACAACATAAAATGATTGTAAACAAGTTTTGTACAAAACCATAGAGTATTATTAATTAGCAATGTATGATCAAGTTGAAAATCAATAAAAGGATACGCCATGAGATCATTAAAAAAAGAAGCTAAAATTGAATCATCAAAGCATGTCGTGCCACAATTCACACTTTTTCACCTAACGGGTTTGTAACTTTCCATCCATTTATGCAAACAAGTTTATACCTAAGTGACAAATATCCTTATGAATTTGTATATCTTTTTACTAAAAATACTACTTACTTAAAGCTGTAAAAATCTTATATATAAAAACATCTCGAGTATAACATAAAAATCAAACATTTAGAACAATTCTTCTAGAAATTGTATGATTTTGATATGGATTTTCTTTTAGAGCAATTTGTATTAGCAAGCATGCATGCCTTCATTCGTGTCACACCCCAACCTTGACGGCGGAAACGTCGAGATGTGAGAGTTACGATTGTTCACAGCCACATAACGCTATTATTAATTTCAAATATATTAATCAAGATTCAATTGTAACAATACAAGTAGAAGGCTCAAACAAAGATAAATCATGAATACAAGGTTGAAAGTAACAAGATCATTGTTTATTTCTCTAAATCCAGTCCTAAGTGAGATAAGCTTCAAAGAGTAGAACGCATACTTGGGTTATTCTTGAAACATATTAAAAAGAAAAGGTCAACATAAAAATATTGGTGAGCATTTCATAGTTTTCAATACGTAGAATATATAAAAGATGACAATTCAAGTCATAAGTTAGTGAATAAAGTGATTAGGGATGTTATGAACAATGCAACAATCAAACCTCGACAAAGTTTTACAAGTCTCAAACGTTAAAAGTATATACGATTAGCTAAGTGTACTTGGATTAACCAAGCAGGCTTGTCTAGCCCATAGATCTATGACTTCGCTAGGCTAGCAATAGTTAATGATTGTACATATAACGCCATAACATGGTAACCACAAAAGTACAACTAACCACAACTTTACATGATGAATTGTCATAAAGTTTACAAGTCTCAAGCAAGTTTACAAGTGCAATAATATAAGTTAATATGTTTCACCCCAAAGTGTGAAAATAAAAAAAGGGGCATGGAAATACTCACATGATGTATAATTATATAAATGAAGGTTAAAAGAACAACAAGCAACTCTTCAACGTAGTCCTTCACAAGATACCTAAATATATATTTATATTTACAAGTTTTAAGTTAATAATAATATTAAAGTTCTAACGAGAACTAGGGTTTCAATGGAATTGTAGGATTTTGATATGTAAATAAATTTATATACATAATTATTTATATTTAGATTCAATAAAAAGAAGTATATCGTTTTAAGTGTTTTAATATATAAAAGAAACTAGGCATAATAGAATGTAAATAAGTTTTCATAATCCTTAATAATAAACATGATTTATCTATGATAAAATAACGCATTGACCAATAATAATTTATTAACTTAAGTTTTCATTTAAAGTACATTTTATAAAGAAATAACCTAAAATAACGTTTATAAGTAGTTTGTGAAATTATAAAAATATATAATTACAATTATCCTTAATTCCATAACTAAAAGTACTATAGTGTCCAATCATAATTTAATGATTTTAAGTTATTATTTAAAGTCCATTTTTTAAGAAAATAACTATTTATAGTATTTGTAAATAATACTTTATATATAAAAAAATTAAGGTTTTTAAAGGAATAATTTTTCAGAAAATAGTTAGATAACTTTGTGAATAACCAAAGTTTATAAAACTGATTTTTATAATTTTTAGAATTTTTCTTATAATTTTTTAAAGGCTAAAAAGGCTTAAAAAATACTTGAGGGTGCCGGGGTTCGAACCCGGGACCTCAAGTTAAGAATGTGTGTATCTAACCGGTGAACCAGGGCCATGGCCGTGGTTATTCCCGACTTTAAATTCTTTTAAACCAAATTGTAAAACAACCCCAATTTCATAAGAACCCTAGAATGGATTTGAATCAAATTGAACCTCAAATCGATACGTTTCATGATCATGTTCATGGGGCTTTTGCTTCTCATGTTAAGACGAGTCTAAGTGAGTGTTTAATTACCCGTATGCCAATAGATTGGAGATGAACGAGTCGAAGATCAGACCGCGACAGGGAAAGAAACAGTTCGAGGTGCAAATGATGGTAATAATCAAATTTCTCGCACAGGAAGCTTCTAATGGCTTCACTGATGAAAAGCCCTATATCAATTCTAGGTTAAATTGCTTCGAGTATGGTTGTGGGATAAGTTGCAGGTCGCGGTTATGGTGATTGAACACGGGTGCGGGTGTGTTTCAGTTAGAATTGAGAATTCAACTAGTTTAAGGTATTGACTTGATGCATTACCATCGGTCTCTTAGGCTTTAACCGATCAGCTTCAAATCGATTGAATTTGATGTCTTAAATGTATGTTCGGTTTCACAATTATGCTCATAACGGCCCGAAACAATCAATTGAAACACCAACTAAGTTTGAAACGACTTAAGAAACGGTTTCAGTGTGTTAATTGGGAAACTAATTGATGATTGACAGTTAATTTTTGGTCACCGGAGCTCGGTGACTCCGTGGCCGGAAACGGAAGAAACTCCGACGGGATGGGGGGTTTGGTTTGGGTTCTAACATAATTACACCAATGGTCCCTGTGGTTTACATAAGTTGCCACTTAAGTTTTAAGGTTCTGATTTAGTTTTAAATAATTTATAGATTAACCCCTGAAGTTTGAAATGTTATTATTTTATGTAAATACTTATTAATTACAAGTTTAAAGTTATAAAATTTAGATTATTATTATTAATATTATTATCATTAACATTATTGTTATTAATATTATTATTGTTAATATTATTATTATTATTATTATTATTATTATTATTATTATTATTATTATTATTTTATTTAAGATTATTATCACCTTAAATTTTATAATAATAAGTAAACATTATAACACTTATAATGTTATTATTATTTATTAATTTTTTAATCACCAAATTAATTATTAAGTATAACAAATCCTCCAAGTTTCAAAACGACATAAAAGGTCCTTTTATAAACTTAACGAAGTTAACCTTTTAATTAACAAAAATACGAGATGTTACAATTCGAGTCACAATTTTTGATACGTGCCACTACCCACGTCCAATTGCATAACATCCATGTTTCATTTGTTTAGATTCATGCTTTATTTATTTCTTAATTTGTTTTATTTGTGTACGCATGATCTCCATCATCTTAGGTAGCGGGTTTAGTTAGTGGGTTTAGTTTTCATCTTTTGCATATTTAAGAGTTTGTACGTAAATTATTAAAGGGGAATATTGTTGAATGAAACTTTAGTTTTATGTCTCTTTTCTTCTCTGGCGTTCTTGGGAGTTTGTGGGTTTTCTCTGTAAACCTATCAATTGGTGCTTTCATTCAGCCTTAGTCTTCATGGCTTTGGAAGAACTCAAGGACTCTACGTATCTATCTCGCTTCACTGGTTCCAATCTGGCCCAGTGGATTTGTGATATTGAACGGTTCTTTTCTTTCTATACAATTTATGAGGAAGAAAGGTTTCCTTATGTTGTTGAGTCCTTCAATGATGAACCTTTTTCTTAGTTCAATTCACGGTATCGAGAATCCGAACACCTTACATGGAAGTCTTTCACCACTGCAATGCTTCAGCGTTTCCATACCACCACTGCCTTCAATAATGAAATTCCACCACCTCAATGTTCCACTCGACCACCACCACTAAGTTGTTATCCTTCCCCTTGGGAGTCACCGGAGCTGCAAGCTTCTCGGGCTGCTCTCAATGAGTCGTTGGCTCGCCTCCTTGCCATCATCGCAACCATAAACGACCGCAAGTCTCTATCGCTATTGCTACCACCTTCACCGTCCTTTCCTCCAACAACACCTGCACTTCCCGCCCAACCACCACCCGGAATAATAGTTAACCTCACCGCTACCCTTGTTACGACCTTCACCAAAATTTTCAAGTCATCCTCGGCCATAACCGTTCCAAACCAAGCCTCTACAGCCGTTGTGGAACCAAAGCCGTTGTCATCTCTTGACATGTTTGCCTCCCAGAAACTAATTTCAAAAGCTGAAGATATATTATTCGAAGTTCCTTTCATTTATCTTAAGCAGTTCATGCATGGAGGAAAGAAAGGACCGATACAAGATCACATTCCACTTTTTATATGCTCTTTGGTATAGGAGGTATGGCTAGGACAACAAGCCGTCAAATTCCGGAGCAAAGACTAGAATGGCGGCCACCATGGTAACCACCGTGGCGAGCCATTGAGACTAAACCGAACGCCACAGGAAGATGCGAATGGCGACCGCCATAGAACGAGCATTCCGTCCTTGAGGACAAGGACGTTTTTCAGGGTGGGAGTATTGATACATGCCACTACCCACGTCCAATTGCATAACATCCATGTTTCATTTGTTTAGATTCATGTTTTATTTGTTTCTTAATTTGTTTTATTTGTACATGCATGATCTCCATCATCTTAGGTAGTGGGTTTAGTTAGTGGGTTTAGTTAGTGGGTTTAGTTTTCATCTTTTGCATATTTAAGAGTTTGTACCTGAATTGTTAAAGGAGAATATTGTTGAATGAAACTTTAGTTTTATGTCTCTTTTCTTCTCTGGTGTTCTTGGGAGTTTGTAGGTTTTCCGTAAACCTATCAATTTTCTTGTTATTTTGGTTTGTAAGTCCGTCGAATATATCCAAGGAAAAGTTCCATTATATTTGAAAACTCATAATATTCTGAAGAGGGTTATTATGGGCATCACAATGAGTTATGGATAGTAAAAACTTAAACAAGCAATTGACCAAAATTAAAAGGACAGGGGAAAAGGGACAATCATTTGAAATAAGAATTACATACCCAAAAAAGCTAAACCTCATCATACCAAAAAGACATGGTTGGGTTTATCTCATCATTTCCAAACTCTTGCCCTCGGTTTTTGCCAATCCAAATTTCATATTTTAAGCAACAAAGCTTGTGAAATAATTATTGAAAGAGTAATTAAAAATTGAATATTAATAATAAAAGTAATTGTGCTTATTTAAAAAGTAGAATTTTAATAACAGTGTAGCATAGATACTATAAGCTAGGTTTAAATCATTAAAATAAATATATACACTAGCTTTACTCATAATCTCATTTTATTATTTAAAGAAGAGATAATATGTTTAATACCAAATATAAATTTTCTTTAGTTAAAATGTTGTCAAGGTGTTAAAATAATGTCGATCTCAAGTGAAGATAGCTAAAGTCTAATCATGAATAAATTGTGTAAAAATAATACCAGGTTATTAATTTAGTGGTGTGTGAGTTTTCGTTAGAAAAAAAGTTACAGACACAATAAAATGATTGATGTTTTCTAAAGAAAACCTTGAGAAATATATATTTATGCAAAAGATTTATATTTAAACAAAATCAATTGTGTTACAACAAGAAAAAGATTATAAAGAACACTTATTTAGGTACTTGCTATAGTTATTTACATGCATGTATAGTAGTACTAAGTATCATAAGATTATAAAGAACACTTATTTATGTACTTGCTATAGTTATTTACATGCATGTATAGTAGTACTATGTGTCATGTGTTGTTTCCCGATCTGTATATATTTGAACAAAATATACAGTTAGAAATCTATATATCATAATTTTTTTAAACAACTTTCATGACCTAGTAATGTGCGTTTTATATTATTCAACTAGTTTTAGTAAACCCGTGTAATACACGGGTTGACAATATGAAAACAATATAACTCATAAATGTATAAATATTTCGTATGGTTAAGTTACGTATTACTATAACAATAAAAAATAAAAAATACATTTATAAATTATAAATATTCAAATACTTTTTTGAATAATATAATATATAATTGACTCATTTAAAATTAAAAAAAGTTGTGTTAAAATCACACTAATATAAAATAAATAAATATATCAATAAATATTTTTTTCTTTTTAGTTTTTTTAAATTGAATCTTATTCCGTTATAAAATATGTATTGTTCAAAACAATATGATTAAATTGTTAATATAAAAAATTAAATTTAAAACAAAATAAATTATTACTATTAATTGAGTTTCTTAAAATAAAAATCTTGACTAAAATAATATATTAGTTTAGGCGGGAAAATTCTTTTGAGAGTAACATGAAAGTGACATGTGGCATCTTAGTTACTCTTCTATTATATAGAATAGATTTAAATCATCATTTTACGTCCATCTAAAAGTTATTAACATGCATACTTAAATATATATTTTGTATTAATATAAAAAAAGAAAAAAAATCATGTTGTAATAACTTTACACACACATTTGGTTCATTGCAATACACTATATAGATCATTGCGAGAATAAAGTAACAAAACTAAGATACGCTAGAATATGTATGCTAGAGTGTTCATTACAACACACAAAATATAACAAAACTAAAATACTCTAGAATATGTATTCTAGAGTGCTCATCACAACACATTTAGATCGATGGTCATTATTTTCAAAATTTTATGCACTTCTTATATATATAATAATAACTCAATTTATAAAAATTATTTTAATCTACAACACATTATTAAAGTTCAATGTTTTTTATCATCTTATTAAATATAAATAACATATTGTTAAAAATAATACTTCTATAAACTTGTTTTCAAATATCACTTTAATCTACAACTACATAGTATTTTTTAATAAAATCGATCACTTATATCCGTTCAAATTTTATTTAGCATATAAGCAGATTAGTATATATGTACATGAACATGTTATAAATTTATTGTTACAGAAATAGACATGTATTACATAATTACTAAATTTAGTTGAAATATGTAACTAATTTAGCATAAAAAGAAATGTTATTTCCTTCTATATATCTTTTTTATTCAATCTCATGTTACTTAGTAATCATTTAAAATAGTACGAGGAGCCTTTTCAAAAAAATAGAGATGATTATCATAAGTTTATAAAGATATATATAAACAAAAACATCTTTATTGGATATTGAATTGAAATTCTCTTTTATTAATATAAAAGCAAGACCCAAATCATGCTTACTCCATATCTACGTTCTTTTGCATCATCATTATGCCAAGTGAGAAATATGTTTCCCAATGAAAATGAAAAGATGTCAATACACCCTTTAATTAGTGCTTAATTTGACTTTTAAATATTTATACAATGAATTTAATAATTTAAATATACCTTAACACCATTATTTAAGTGAAAATTCCATTAAGTTTTATAGGTTTGAACCTTCAACCAGATTTAAACTATGGTAAAGGATTCAATCACTATATATACTACATTTTTCAAATTTGAATTCACAATTTATTAATAGGATGAGCTTATTTTACAAAGTATATTTTAGATTTGAACCTTTTTCTTATTAATATATACATTTTAATTGCCTCTTTGCTACGCATTTACATCGAATATCTGCTAATTAGCAAGACATTTCTCGCTCACAGGTCATAACTAGAGGATTTACCGGATCAAGTTTGTAAGAGATAATTCAAACAAACTCTATAATATAATGGGTGTAACAGGCGTAAAAATAAAACATCATATATATATATATATATGATTGATAAACAAATAAGATTGTGAACCTCAAATACATATACAAGTACAAAAGAACTTATAGCTCATCATGAATGATATCAAGATTTTGAATTTTGATGTTAATCTTTCTCAAATGGTGAATATTCAAGTCTTATTATATATAAACAAAGTAGTATAAATTTAACACTAAACTAGTGAGTGTTTAAGTTTGTGTTAGAAAAAAATACAAATAGAAGTTTAGCAATCAATATAAATCAATGACCAAGTTGATGGAAGATCGTACGAGCTCTAGATGAATATGTAGAGGGTTTTGAAATACATAACAACCTAACATATGCGTTTTTAATTAGTTTGTATATAACCAGTTAATTATAAATTCGTATTTAACCATTATATATACAAACAATGAAACACACATATGTGTGTAAGCAAATACAAAATATATAATAACATCAAAATTTTGTATAGTTGGTTTTGTATGTTTAACTGTCATACAAATATAAAACCCTAGCTAGCTAGCTAGATTAGTCTCAACAATATATACATATGTGTAAACAAAGAGATCAACAAAAACAAGTTTGAATTGATGTATGTTCATTTACATGCAATATTCTTCACAGAAATAAAATCACAATGATTAAAAAACACTAAAGATCGAATTAATATCTTACATAAATATAGAAACTTCAAACACATACCTCTTTCTTTGTTTCATCTTTCACAAAACCAACATTACGAACACATTTAATATTATATTCTTCAGCAGTCAACAAGATCTTTAAATCAAAACCAGAACAAGAACAAGAACATACGCGATTCAAAACGATTATACAGATCGATAACTAACTAGGGTTTGTTTGATCTAAGCAAACAATCGGACCAATATGCTTTCATTCCCCATGAGATCAAGATTCAAAGAAGAACAAGAAGAAAGTTAGAGAGAGAAAGATGAGAGAGAAAAGAGTTGACCTTTGACCTATAGCTAGGGTTTCTTTAACTTCTTCTTTTTCTTCAATGAACCCATATCTTGTTTTCACTTGTTAATCTTCTTCTTCATCTAATGAAAGGTTTAATATATATCTTCTTTCTGACTCTCTTTAGCAATCTTTTTACTTTGGGTTTTGTGGTTTTGAGGGATCTTGATCTTTGAGGAGCAGCTAATGATGAGAGAGAGAGGTCAGCAGACATGATCATTGCTGCAGTTTCACCTGCTAGAGAGAGATAGTTAGAGATAGAGAGAGAGAGATCTTGAAATTCTGAAATAAGGAGAACTTGAATGATATACCAAGGTATACCACTGTAGATGAATAAAGGCTTTTTGTTCTTTTTTATCTTGGGCCCCTAGGCATTACAAACCTCACATGAATCTAGTTATGATAAATTGATCATCATGATGACACCCACAAGACAACTTAACGCGGATTGCCTCCTTGACAAAATGACATCTGATGTTTATTAATCTTCATTTAATTAGTATGAATTCAAGTCTCATAAGCTGTGTAATTATAAAAGGAATTTAGTAGGAGTATAGGGGGTGTTTGTTCGTCGTATGAGTACCACAAAGTGTGCAAAACTTGGCATTACAAACTATATATATGCCTGCCCTCACATGAAATCTAGTTATGATGAAACCCACGAGACAAAGTTAAAAACCCATTTTTCACTAGAGTTCTACTTTTAAGGAAAATTACAATAATCTTTTCTCAAGTTTTAAAGTTAACAACAAGATATTGTGACATTACTAGATTGAAGCATTTCAAGATATGTATACACCATACATTTACTTTAATTTATAATGTACTCCCTCTGTCATGATATAAAATGTTTAAATTTTACAAAATATATGTATAGGTGGTTAATATATGTGATTGTTTTGAACAATTACCTTCTTAATTTTTACCAATCTTTACTATGTTGGATTGGCCGACCACCCATGTTTGTTATTTTGACATTTTTACTATTTTGGCTTCTAACAACTTGCTCACGTCTTCACATGTGGTCTTGCTAAATGTGCTTTTGTTTTTATGTGCCAAATGATTCAACCAATTGATGCATATGTACGTTCAACTAATTATCTTCGTCTATTGCTCTTGGCATTTGCCAAACAAAAATTGTCCATACTCTTCATAAGCAACTTTTCACATTTGAAGGTTGCCGAAAAACAATGTCCATATTCTGTGTATTTGGTGTCCAACTATATCCATGACCATATCTATTATCTACACTTGAACTTCTAAAACTAACAAAGAGGTGTATGCACTGTTTTTTCCTCCATATGCTTCATCCTTCTCTTCAAGCTAAACATCATATCATGTGTTGTTAATTTCCTACATGTCATAATTAAGATCTCTACTCTTTTTAATTTTTCTCTTGGCGTTTTCATTTTGTCCTTTGCACGGCCTTAGCTTGCTTATGGCCTTGGTTCTTTACTTATTTTCACAAAGCATGCCAACTACGTTCTTAGTTTTTTCACCCATGCACTACAAGAAAAATGGTTTTTTGTGTCGATGTTTTTTGCGGCGATACTCATTTCGTCGCAAAAAACAAACTAAACGACAAAAATAATCACCTTTTTGACTTTTCAAGCTAAGTACACCTTTTGCGGCGATCAAGTCGTCGCAAAAGATATTTTCAATTTTTTTTTATTTTTTTTTTCTAAATTTTTTTTAGGAGGTAAAATTTCCCGCTAATTTATTTGCGGCGATCTTGTCGTCGCAAAAAAAGTTTTTTTTATTTTTTTAATTTTTAATCCTATTTAATTTATTTTACTTTTTGTTTTTTGCGGCGATTTTTCGTCGCAAAAAGGTCAATATCGCCGCAAAAAAGTTGTGAACTTTATGAAAAAGGGGATTCCAGATCTGTTCCCCATTTTCACACAAAACACCAATCCACCACCAGATCCGCGACACCAGATCCGCGACCACCACCGCCGCTCCTCTCCCACCGCCACCACCACCGCCATCTGTCACCGCCGCTGCTCTCCCACCGCCACCGCCACCACCACCGCCATCTGCCACCGCCACCCGCAGTTCCATTCACCACTACCGCCGTCGGCCGGGTGTGGACCACCACCGCTTGTTGTCGCCCTGTCACCACCACCACGCCGTCACCACCACCGCGCGCCACCTGCTCCACCGCCGCTTCACCAATGTATAAGATCTGTTCCCAATTTTACGTTTTGTATTTATTTGGTATACAAATACATATTAGAATGTATGTATATGTGTGTATGGATGTATATATGTATATTTGTGTATGGATTTGTGTATGTATATTAGAATGTATGTATATTTGTGTATGGATGTATCTGTTCCCAATTCTTATTTGTTATACAAATATATTTCTGGATATATAAAATGGATTAATATGTATATTTGTGTATATGTATATGGGTATTTGTGTATGAATATGTATGTGTATATATTATAATGTATGTATATGTGTGTATGAATGTATATGGGTATTGAGATTAAAATGAATATATATTTGTGTATGAATGTATATGGGTATTGAGATTAAAATGGATTTATATGTATATTTGTATATGAATGTATATGGGTATTTGTGTATGAATGTGTATGTGTATATATTAGAATGTATGTAAATGTGTGTATGGATGTATATATGTATTTATGTATGGATATATATGTGCATGTGTATGGATGTATATATGTATTTATGTATGGATGTATATGTATATGTGTATGGATGTATATGTGTATTTATGTATGGATGTATATGTGTATGTGTATATGTATTTTCAATTGTGATTAAAATAGATGTATATGCGTATTTGTGTATGGATGTATATGTGTATGTGTGTATGTATGTTAAATTGTGATTAAAATGGATATATATGTGTATTTATGTATGGATGTATATGCGTATTTATGTATGGATGTATATGTGTATTTATGTATGGATGTATATGTGTATTTGTGTATGGATGTATATGTGTATTTGTGTATGGATGTATATGTGTATGTGTATATGTGGGTATTTGTGTTTGTATTTCCCTAGTTTTAAATGTGTTAAGATAATTAATATTAGAATGGATGTATTTGTGTATGGATATCCATATATGTGTATGTGTGTATGTATGTTAAATTGAGATTAAAATGAATGTTAAATTGTGATTAAAATGGATGTATATGTGTATTTGTGTATGGATGTATATGTGTATTTGTGTTTGTATTTCCCTAGTTTTAAATGTGTTAAGATAATTAATATTTGTTTGTAGACACAGTTATGACGATTGATAAGACTTGGACTACTTTAGAAAATAAATTTTCTAAAGAATATCTGATTGGTCTTAAAGCATTCATGGAAAGGTATAAGAATTATATGAATGGTCAAAATAAAGCTCGGTGTCCGTGTAATAATTGCAATAACAGTTATTGGTTTCCTCTTCCAATAATAGAGCGCCATATACATAATAATGATTTTTGCCGATTTTACAAAACGTGGACGTATCATGGTGAATCATATGTTCCGTCACCGGTAGTTCCAGTCATACCTCACACGACATACCCAATACATGATTTTATTAACGATGTTCGTCAAGAGAATGTCCCATAAGAGGACAACACATACGACGACGACGAGCCAATGAACACAACAGATACACCGAGTGATACAAATGATGAACTTGCTTAATTACTGAAACTTGCCGACACCAAACTATACCCTGGTTGTGACGGGATGTCTTCATTGGATTTCTTGGAAAAACTGAGTCACATGAAGGCCATCAATAAATGGACCGATACATCGTTTGACCAATTGTTAGAATTTCTAAAAACTGCATTTCCGCTTGCTAAAATCCCACCGTCAAACTATGAAGCCAAGAAGATAATGAAGAAAGTTGGGTTAGGATATGAATCGATCCACGTTTGTAAGAATGACTGTTGTTTATTTTGGGGGAAGGATAACAAAGATTTGCAAAAATGTCCAATATGTTATGAAATAGATGGAAGGACGCAAACACTAAGGGGAAGAAAGTTGCCAACAAGGTTATGCGTTACTTTCCATTAATTTCTAGATTAAAGCGTATTTATAGCTCAAGACACACTGCAAAGCATATGACATGGCATGCTTCTGGACGTTGCACGGAAGATGGTAAGTTACGTCACCCGGTGGATGGTACATCATGGAAAGAATTCGATTCAATGTATCCTGATTTTGCCAAAGAACCTAGAAATGTTATATTAGGGTTGGCTGCTGATGGCTTCAATCCATTTGGGAACATGAGTACGTCGTATAGCATGTGGCCGGTAATATTGACAACATACAATACGCCGCCATGGTTATGTATGAAAGAGTCTTCATTCATGCTGATGTTATTAATCCCTGGCCCTAAATCACCTGGGAAGGACATTGATGTTATTTTAAGACCATTGGTTGATGAACTGAAAAGTCTTTGGTCGGACGGAGTCGTGACAAAAGATGCGGTTACAAACACTTTCTTCACATTGCGTGCAATGCTTTTATGGACTATCAATGATTTCCCTGCTCGTAGTAGCTTGTCTGGTTGGAGTGGGCAAGGTTACTTTGCATGCCCAACATGTAAGGAAGACACTCCATCTGTTCATGTATTGGGAAAAACTGCTTATGTTGGGCATAGAAGATGGTTACCAATGAATCATAAATGGAGGAAGGACAAGTCATTCAATGGTAAGAACGAGAATTGACGTCCTCCTAACAGGAAAACTAATGATCAGATTTTGGAATAACTTTATAAATTGCCGCCCCGTATTTCTGGGAAACATGTTCAGTTTGGTGGTAAGAAGAGAAAACGTGATTCCAATGTTGAATTGAATTGGACCAAGCGTTCTATTTTCTTCGAGCTTGAATATTGGTCTTCAATTCAACTAAAACATAATTTGGATGTCATGCATATCGAAAAGAATGTGTGCGAGAGTTTGTTGAATACGTTGATGATGAACAAGGAAAAATCCAAAGACACCAATAAGGCAAGAATGGTGTTAGAACAATGGAACATTCGACGTGACTTGTGGCTTGTAGATAACGGTCGCGGTAAGCTCTCAAAGCCTCATCCCAAGTTCTATTTCTCAAACGCCGAAAGGAGTCTTTTTTGTCAATTCATTAAGGAAGTAAAACTACCTGATGGTTTTGGCTCTAATTTTAAACATAAGGTAACCGATAATGATACCCAAATAACGGGGATGAAATCACATGATCATCATATAATGATGCAACGGTTGCTTCCGATTGGTGCTCAAACGTACTTGGATAAAAACATTTCAACACCAGTAATTGAGATGTGCTTATTCTTTAAGCAATTTTGTGCTCGGAACTTGATGTCATCTGACATGCAAGATGCTGAGGAGAAGTTGATTAAAATTTTATGTTCTTTCGAGCAAATATTTCCTCCGTCATTTTTTTGACATAATGATTCATTTGGTTATGCATTTACCTGAGGAGGCCATTCAAGGTGGGCCAGTTTATATGAGGTGGATGTATCCATTTGAAAGATACATGAAAAAGCTGAAAAATTATGTTAGAAATAAGGCTAAGCCCGAAGGTTCCATTGCGGAGGGGTATGTCGCAGATGAAGCCTTAACTTTCTGTTCAAGGTATCTTGACGGTGTACCGACGAGATTTAATCGGCCGGACAGAAATGAAGACGCCCCAGTTCCCACACGTGAGTTTTATGTCTTCCAATCGCTATGCACACCTATCAGCAAGGGGGTTGATAAAAAATGGATGGTGTGCTTTGGGCAAATCTAAATTGGTTTGTCCTTAACAACAGCTTCGAGATCGAAGAATACAAAGAGTAAGTATTTTCTATTTCGGGTTGTGTTTTCGTAAGTTATCTTTATAGTGATTATTATTAACGCAAGTAACATTATTTATAGTGAATTTATTACTCAAATGTCGCATGGAACTGACTTGGAAGCAAATTTTCCTAACTGGTTTAAACAGAAGGTAAACTCATTTGTGTATAAAACCGATTATACAAACCGATTATACAAATTTTCCTAATTTTCTCTTATTTCAAATAGATCAACCGTCGACGAGTAAATGATGAATCTAGTGTTAGTCCTCAGTTATTTGCTTTAGCAAATGGATCACGACATACAAACTCTTACACCGCTTGTATAGTTAACGGTGTGAGATTTGTAGTTCATAGCCGAGACGTACGCCGTACAACTCAAAATAGCGGCATCTCAACAACTGGTCAAGATGGAACAAAGTATTACGGTTTATTGGAAGAGATTCTGGAGCTAGGCTATCTAAACCGTTGTAAGGTTGTGTTGTTTCGATGTAAATGGTTTAAAACTAATAACAACAAACTTTGTATCATTAAGAATAACATAACCAGTATTTCTACCCAAACTGAATGGTTTACAAATGACCAATACATTCTTGCAACACAAGCAGAGCAAGTTTTTTATCTTGACGAACCGTCTAAAGCCAGTCAAAGAGTTCAATCAATCAGACATTGGAAAGTCGTCCAAGAGGTGAATCATCAGAAGATTTGGGACCGAGATATTATAATGGAAAATAACGAAGCAGATTTAATTCATGGCAGCACTTCATCTGAGCTTTTGTTGTCTGCTGACTTAGATAATTTAACTTATGATAGTATGAGTAGAGATGAAGCTACAGAAGTCGATGTTTCCCTTGAGCATGTCAATGTAGAGGACGAGACATATAAAGATACAGATGAGGGTGAAGACAACGATGCAGATAAAGCTGTTGACGTTTCTGACAATTCAGATGATGAATTAGACGAATTTAATAATGATTGTGGAGAAGATTCTTATCACACCGATGAATCCGATTGATTGTAATTTTTTATTTTAATTGAATCATTTATTATGTTTGATCTATTAGGTTTATTGAATTGTTTTTTCAATTGTGTGTTTAGCTATTGATTTAATTGTGGTACATTTGTATACTTATATAATCTTTTTTTACAGATGGTAGACGTGGCCCGAGGTCACGATGGGGTACCTATGGCCGTGGTCCACCTGGTGGTGGTCCTCCCGATGATGATCGATCGTGGCAGCCGCCACGACAGTGCGAGGCCAGTGATGACTCCGGCAGCGGCAGCGGACGAGGTATGACGAATTTTTTATACTATTATCTTTTAAAATGAAAATATATAATTTACATAGAATTTTTATACTATTATCAATTTGCAGGACAAGGCAAGCGTGGAAAGACCACACTTCAAGGTATGCGAAAGAGAAACCCACAAGGAAATTTGCTCACAATTGAATTTGAGCAAGGTACGCATGACACCTACAAACCTGTGGGTGTCAATCAGGCGACCTTTGCTTCACTGGTTGGCACACTCGTTGATAGATGTCCTCAAAACTACAAGAGCTGGAGAAAGATACCTGTAGAGTTGAAGGCGACTATCTGGCCTGACTTACAGGTTAAGTTTTTGATAATTAAATTCAGTGAATAAATATATATACACTAAGCTATTTGTTTTCATAATATG
This sequence comes from Flaveria linearis, assembly GCA_024085815.1. Lineage (NCBI taxonomy): Eukaryota > Viridiplantae > Streptophyta > Magnoliopsida > Asterales > Asteraceae > Flaveria > Flaveria linearis. The sequence continues at coordinate 1,625,854 of CM044008.1, forward strand.
CATATGTATTTTGATATGACTCCCCACGAAGGATTGAGGGCAGGCGTTGAGAAATATGCTGCAAACCGGTACAAAGATCACAAATATCGGTTCAAGCAAAAACATTTTAGCAAAATAAGCGGGGAAGACAGAGTTGATATTTCTGATGTTGTGCCACCCGATATGCAAGAATCTGAATGGAAAGGCTATGTGGATTACTACACTTCTCCTGAAGTCAAGGCTCGGTCTGCAACTAACAAGTCAAACAAAGGGAAGCAGACGATCAAAGGACATGGCAGTCGGACATCTCTAGCCCAGTGTCGTTATATGTTTGTAAGTTGTTTTAATCTAATTTGTTTTATAATTTGTTTTATGTGTTTATAAGTCAATTTTATATGATTATATAATTATTTAATGTGTTTACAGCGTGAAGAGGGTTCTGATGAAACTGGGAGTGCCATATTAGCATACCGCCGCTTCTATACCGATTCAAGCGGTAATTTCTATCAGCCTGAACCCGCTGCATACTATGTAAGTAATGTACACATCTTAAAATTTTATAAAAATAAAGTAATGTATAACATCACCATATATGTAACATCGTTTATTGTTTTTTGTAAACTATACAGGAGCAAATGGTCGCGCTTCAACAACAACACCCTGAAATGTCATAGAAGCAGATCATGCGGCAGGTCTTGGGGGAGCGGCCCGGGTGGGAACGTGGCATCGGTCCAATACCGAGCGTGCCTTCACAGCCCCCACCTCCACCTCATAGAACAGATCAGCGGATGTTCTCACAATCTGAGGTTGAGGAGATGATAGCAGCGAGAGTGGCAAGTGAGCAACATCAATGGCAGTCACAGATGATGGCTAATATGATGGCACACATGCAAAGTCAAATCCAAAGTCAAGTCCAGAGCGCGTTGAAGAGAAGTGGTCATTCTCAACCAAATGATGAAGATGAAGATGATGAAGATGATGAAGATGATGAAGACGATGAAGGTGGGTCGTCATAAAATGTTCACTTTGAGGTTGTTATGAATATTTTTAAACATTTTAGAACATTGTGTTTGTATGATATTTAACTTGTTAACTTTAAACAATATTTTGTTTATATGCAATGATTTTGTATTTGGGAATGGTTTGATGGTATTAGCGATTTCAAAAGCAGGTATGGTACCCAGGCGGATCTGGGTGGATTCCTGCAAATGCAACAAAAATTTTTTAAAAAAAATGACTTTTTTTGCGGCGATATTTCGTCGCAAAAAATTTTACCAAGTTAAAAATTTCGCCGCAAAAAAGTATCTGGTCAAAAACTTTGCGGCGATATATCGCCGCAAATAAGAACCAATCGCCGCAAAAACTTTCGTCGCAAAAAAGAAAAATTTAATTTCCCTTTTTTTAAATGCTGTGGACCCAACATAAATATGTCGTCGCAAATATCGTCGCAAAAAGTTTTTTGCGACCACTTTATTACGGCGAACGGATAGCGACAAAAATTTCATCGCAAAAAACATATTGCGACGAAAATGGGGGGCTTTTGCGACGACCTATATCGCCGCAAAATCTCTTAATTCTTGTAGTGGCATTTTTCTTTCTTGTAGCCAAAAACAATAATTTTATGATGACCATAGCGAAAACGAACCTCACAACATCCGTTTGGTGGTCCTTTTATGGGTAGTAGTGGTGTTAAGCTATGCAAAGCATACATCCTGTAACATCCCAAAATCCAGACACATTACTTTTGTTAGCTGTACACATTATTTACACATCAGAAGCCGCTTTTTATATAAGTCATTAAACTTTACATTTAAAAGTCTTTAATACAAATAAATTTAACTTTAATAAACTTATAACTATCACTACAAGAAATGGCCTTAATAGCGGCGCCCCTACTAGCGGCGACACTGTCATTAGCGGCGACAACAATAGCGGTTCACCGCTATTGATTAGTAATCCATTTCCAATTGTTTCAATTAGATCTGACCATTGATCGTGCAACAGATCTAACGGTCTGAAATTGGCCGTACTTAACCAATAGCGGCGACAGTATTAGCGGCGGCATGTCGCCGCTATTGGTTAAAATCTATACACCCACTCCCCGACTTCCCTCCATATTCTACCTTTCCCTCCATCCACTGAAAATCCCTCATCGACCACCACTCCAACCGAGCACCACCGCCTTCCTTCTCCCCCTCTCGTCGGTCACCACGCGAGCACCACCGCACCGCCTTCCTTCTCCCCAGGCCTCTCGCCGGTCACCACTCCAACCGAGCACCACCGCACCAGCTTCCCTTCTCCTCCTCTTGCCGGTCACCACCCGAGCACCACCGCAACGCCTTCCTTCTCCCCTCTCCAACCGACCACCACAACTGCTGCAACCCACCACCACCACCGCAACCGACCACCACCGCTGCTGCAACCCACCATCACCACCACCACCACTACTGCAACCGACCACCAACACTGCTGCAACCCACCACCACCACTGCTGCAACCCACCACCACTGCTGCAACCCACCACCACCACTGCTGCAACCCACCACCGCCACTGCTGCAACCCACCACCCTTTAGGTATGAATTTTGATTTAGTTGTGTTATTGGGTGACATTGTTTAGGTATGACCTTTTGATTTAATATGAATTTTTGATTTAGTTGTGTTGAAGCATTATTTAGGTGTAAATTTTGATTTAGTTGTGTTATTGGGTGAATTATTTAGGTATGAATTTTTTATTTAATATGTATTTTTGATTTAGTTGTGTTGAAATATTATTTAGGTAGAATTTTGATTTAGTTGTGTTATTAGATAAATTATTTAGGTTATTTAGTTGTGTGAATCTTTAATTTAGTTATACAAGTTATTTGTTAAATTATTTAGGTTATGCTAGTTCTATTTCAAAATGTGCAATTTATGTCACAAATTACGCAATTAATTGATTCACAAAAGTCTCCAAATCAAGCCGAAAAAGACGATTCAGACGAGGGGATGAATAACGTATTGTATGATTGTATGATATTGGTAATCTAGATTTTTAGCTTTTAATTATGACTAAATTACGTGAAATTGTGGTTTATGTATGATTGTATGATATTGCGTAATCTAGATTTGTATGGAACTTTAAATGATAGTTTATGTATGTTTATTGAAAAACCTAGGTTTATATTGGTTGAAAACTGAAATTTGGAAAAAACAAAAAAATATTAAAAAAAAACCATTAGCGACGACACGTGTCACCGCTAATAGTCATCCATTACCATTATACGACGACAGCTTTAGCGGCGGTTTGGAGGTTATTAGCGGTGACCCTTTAGCGGCGACATTTTGGTCATTAGCGACGAACTATTAGCAGCGACAAGTCGCCGCTAAAAGTATTAGCGGCGACAGATGGGGTTAATAGCAACGACAAATGTCGCCGTTAATAGTAGAAAATTTTGTAGCGTGTCCTACAACTCCCCCGTCCATGTTATATTATTTATATAAGTTAGCTTTTAAATGAAACAATTATAAAACTTAATTGTTATTTAATGAATATTCATAACTTCCTCATACCTAAGGTTAAATTTAAATAGTTACTAAATAACAAATTACCGAGTTTAATTTCATGTATGTTTCAATCATGTCACTTAAATTAAAAAAAAAAACAAAATTTATTTTATATATTGCAAAACAACTGAATAATTAGAACTAGGAATTTCTCCCGCGCGTTGCCACGGGGAGATCAAAGGGAATGAATGAGTTTATGAAGCCTTACTGAGAGGGTGGTGTGCAGCAACCGGCTTCAATGGGAGTTAAGCGTGACAATTTGTATTGTTTGAGAGTCTGCAATAAGGACACCATAGTAAACTTTTAATTTGATTAAATGGTTGATTTTCACAAAACATGTCATATTAATTTGAATTGAAATATAGATAGAACTGGAACACATACTCTGTATCTTCTAGGCAGGCTGTTGCAAACCTCGGTTTTCACAAAACAACTTCGAATGTGTTTCCAGTTATGGATGTCGTTCAACTGAAAAGAGAAACAGGAAACAAATGTGGACAGTTATTATATAAACTGGATAACTTTTTCTTGATGCAAAAAGATCTCATTTTTTTTTCTTCTTATTTTTCATATTAAATTGTTTGATTTCTGATTATGATTGGATTAAAGTTATGTGGGTATGTTTTTTGATGCAAAAAGTTCTCATTTTTTTCAACTTTGGTTGGTTTGAACTTGTTTTTCTCAACTTAAAAAGTTGAAAATCTAAAGAAAGTTTACTTTTTGATTGATCTAAGAATTCTAAAAGGGTGTGATCACAAATTCCCAGAGGCTCATCTTTCTTGGTGATGCATTTTCTTGATGGCTCTGGAAAAGTCCATCTTCCCAGAGCAAAATATTAAAAACCCAGATCAATCCTAAGCCTCTTAGTTCTTTCTATGCGAAAGCCTAATAACAGTCTGATCAAGAGATCAACTAATCATCCACATTAGCATCACAAACTAATCTCATCAAACGAAACTACTTCAAAACAGATCAATTCAAAAATCAAAATCAACAACAACCTAAATAAACTAACGAACACCGATCAACTACGATACCTGTAACGGCCTGATAACCGTGAACGTAATGGTTGACTGACGGACCACCGGAGGCTCCGGGAGGAGGCACCGGCTGAGGAAATCCGATGACCGGCGGCGGATGCGGTGGAGGATAGCTGTTTACACCTTCAAAAGTGCCGTAATGATGAGGCGGTGGTTGCTGATCTTGATGGTGTTCATGGTGCTGGTGGTGGTTGTAATCCTTTGATGATTCACTCATGATTGTTCTGTAACCCAGAAGGCAGTGTCGTACCCCCTCGCCGCCGCGACCGGCGTCGAGTACGACCCGAGCCAGATTCTAGGAACAAAAGCAAAATGTTGATTATTAAAGATGTGGAAAGTAATAAACATGCAACAATCATATTAGCAGATAACTATCAGGTAAGAAACATGCAACAGCAAACCCATTAAAAACAATGTAACAGAGATGCTTGTATTGATACCAATACCATGACTCTGTTAATTATAAGCTAAAAAAACTTTTGTTGTAATAAATCCCAAAGTATATGTATGAAGGAGGTATTTTGATATGTTTATAAAACTATCACACATCTTTGAACAATAAGGCTGGTATATTTACGACAAAAGTTACATTTCAAACTAAATTTTGATGTCAGGAAAGCAAGACAGAAAAAAATATAACGCCTTAAAAAAGAAAAATATATAGAATCTAGAACCCGGAACACGTATTGCAACTTGAACCACCCCACGAATCGGCTAAATCAATCCAATTGAACATTTACAATTCATTATATGAACTTCATATAGTCTAGCGATTACATAACATCAAGAATCATGTACACATTTCAACACTATATGGATGGAACATTTGATCAAACACCTGGCGGACAGTCTTTTATCATTGATTCCAATCTCAAATTTAAAATACTTCTTACCCTAATGAAAAGTAGTTTGTGCTAAATAATTAACATGCAAGAGTTCCACTAACATCAATACAACAACGCTGATATCAAAGACATAAAAATCAACCTGGATACCTAGATTAAATCACCAAATTGGCAGCACACATGAAGAATTTGTATAGAATTCGAAGAAGACAAAGTCAACCTAAACAACAAAGGGAAAATCGATACAGTCAGATGCAGCAAAGCACTCACCTAGTATCACATTGAAGAAGACATCTCAAGGAAGAAAGAACACAAAGACTTAAGGATTTGTTGACTGTATATTGCCTTTACAATAGTTGTATGTCTTCATTATCATTTGTTTTCATTATGTGATAAAAGCTAAGAGATATTGCTGATGTTAACCCACACCCAATTGGGGGCCACTTCCATAATTTAGGGCATTATGCAACCTCTTGTCCAATTCACATGCAACTCAAGAAATTTGACTTTAGCAACAGCAAACCACCATCATTACCAAAAAAAAAACAGATCAAAAGTTGAAACTACAATCCGAGTTCAAATCAAACCAGAACCAATACCTGAATCATATCCGTTTTAGATCATTCCCTCCTTGAGGCAACGAATGAAACGTGATGAGAACCCCTGGTTCAACCTGAGCAACCCACTCTTTAACCTCATCTTCCTCAATAAACTTGATCGATTCAATTCGGTCACTATACGATGCTGGAGTGCTCCCACCACTCGAAAGCCCCTTCAATCTCGCCTCCATTTCTCCATCAGTTGAGTCCCACGGGTAGAATCCGAACGGACCATCGCCGGAAAAGTTGCCGGTGTTGGAGGATTTGGCGGTGAACGAAACGGAACGGTGCAGGTGGTGATCGGAGAATCTGTGGAGGAGTGACGACGGAAATGACGGGGACGGAAGGAAGAAGATGAGGAGGATGAAAGTGATGGCGGTGGGAGAAAAGCTGAAAGGAGTTGTAAAAATATGCTTGAGAGGAGATACTGCCAGCTACAGTAACCTCCCCTCACATAACCGACATTGGTTTTTAATATATATATAACAAATTGGCAGCACACATGAAGAATTTGTATAGAATTCGAAGAAGACAAAGTCAACCTAAACAACAAAGGGAAAATCGATACAGTCAGATGCAGCAAAGCACTCACCTAGTATCACATTGAAGAAGACATCTCAAGGAAGAAAGAACACAAAGACTTAAGGATTTGTTGACTGTATATTGCCTTTACAATAGTTGTATGTCTTCATTATCATTTGTTTTCATTATGTGATAAAAGCTAAGAGATATTGCTGATGTTAACCCACACCCAATTAGGGGCCACTTCCATAATTTAGGGCATTATGCAACCTCTTGTCCAATTCACATGCAACTCAAGAAATTTGACTTTAGCAACAGCAAACCACCATCATTACCAAAAAAAAAACAGATCAAAAGTTGAAACTACAATCCGAGTTCAAATCAAACCAGAACCAATACCTGAATCGTATCCGTTTTAGATCATTCCCTCCTTGAGGCAACGAATGAAACGTGATGAGAACCCCTGGTTCAACCTGAGCAACCCACTCTTTAACCTCATCTTCCTCAATAAACTTGATCGATTCAATTCGGTCACTATACGATGCTGGAGTGCTCCCACCACTCGAAAGCCCCTTCAATCTCGCCTCCATTTCTCCATCAGTTGAGTCCCACGGGTAGAATCCGAACGGATCATCGCCGGAAAAGTTGCCGGTATTGGAGGATTTGGCGGTGAACGAAACGGAACGGTGCAGGTGGCGATCGGAGAATCTGTGGAGGAGTGACGACGGAAATGACGGGGACGGAAGGAAGAAGATGAGGAGGATGAAAGTGATGGCGGTGGGAGAAAAGCTGAAAGGAGTTGTAAAAATATGCTTGAGAGGAGGTACTGCCAGCTACAGTAACCTCCCCTCACATAACCGACATTGGTTTTTAATATATATATAATTTGCGTAGTTGTTCTAGTTTAGTCAATTCAATACTTCAATCGATTGTCCAGTCCACCAAACCGTGATAAAAGACAAAAGAACATAAATTAATACTTATAAAAAGTTCAAGAAAACTATGTGGGCCTTTTATTAGAGAATTTTTTTATTAAAAAAAGATTTATTAACATGCGAATATTAATAGATAAATAATTTCTTTAAAGAATTTTTGTATATGTGAAAGTTTTTATAATAAATAAATAATATTTCTAAAATGAAACAATTAACATAAACGTATATACTGTCATGTATGTGAGACGATGGTTATAACTAGAGTGGGAGGATTTTTAATGGGTTATTTATTTTATTGGTGTGTGTGGGCTTGTAGGCAAGATGTGATCCAACTTATGCAAGGGTATACAGGTAGAGGTGCACAAACCGGTTTTTTTTTAACCGGGTCGGGTTGGACCCGGTTCGGGTTCGGTCAACATTTTCGAGACCGGTTTTTGACCAAGAACCGGTTCGGGTCGGAACCGGTTTTCAACCCTATCAAACCCAACCCGGTTGGAACCGGTCCGGGTTGGAACCGAACCGGGCCGGGTCCAAAAACCGGTTTGTAAAACCCGGTTTTTTTTTTTTTTTTTTTACCTTCTAATTAAATTATATACAAATTAATTACAAATTTTGATTAATTAAAAATTATTAGAGTAGATTAATTATATACGATTGTACGCGTTTTTATTTTCATTTTAATAAGTAAACAATTAATACGAGTTTTATACAAACAATTATATACGATTGTACGCGTTTTATTTTCGTTTTATTTTATTAGCGTAGATTAATTATATACGATTGTCTCAACGTTTTTATTTTCATTTTAATAAGTAAACAATTAAAAATCATACTCGAGTTTCTAAAGAAAACAATAAAATTACATTAATTTATAAAAGTAAACAATTAATTCATTAGCAAAAATAAACAATAAAATTACATTAAAATTAAACCAAAGAAAACAAAATATACATATTACGAATACAAGTTTGTCTAATCTAATCGTCTTCGTCGGTTTGTGTGCCAATGCGTTGAGACAAATCATAAGCGAGTTATTCGTCGGATAGCGGTGAGGATCGTCCGGTTTGTACCTCGTGCTCGTGTATTTCTTCTTCAATCGGTGTTTCTTCTTCAAGGCTTGATATGTGTTGTCTTCGTTCGGCCGCATCTAAGTGGTCCTTTAAACAAATACACATCTCTAGCGATGTTGGAGTTAACCTTGTTCTTCTAATCGATAAAACCCTGCCACTAACAGAAAATGCAGACTCCGAAGCTACCGTGGAAGCTTGGACGGTTAGTAAATCACGTGCCATGGCGGATAGGACCGGAAATTGTGATTCCTTTCCTTTCCACCATGTCAGAATATCAAATTTCAAAAATTCATCGGGAGACATAGTGGCTAAAAAATCGGTTCCCATATATCTCCCGAGTTCGCTACTTGGGGTGTTACCCTTTGACGTTTACTGTTTTCATTTCTCAAAGTATTGTATAAACTAATCATCGGGTCTCTACTTGAGCTCGACGAACTCGATTCCACGTTCGATGGTCGGTGGATGTTTGATGTTGCACCATATTTTTCAACATAAACATTAAACAATTTTTTAAAAGTTTCATTAAATATTTGTTTGTATTAACATTAAAAAATGAATCATAATCATGTAAATCTAAATCATAAGTTATCTCATCTATTAAAGTTTCTACCCCCGAAACATTTAAACACGGGTCGAGTGCGGCGGAACACGTAAAAACCGGGGGTAGTTCAATGAAATATTTTTTAAATTTTTCTTTCATCGGCGCTACCATTGCCGAAAACATTTCGTTTCTTTCTTCATATTCACTTAATTTATGGGTCATTAAATAAATTTGATGAAGTGTTAGACAACTTGTCGGATAATAAACCCCCGACAATTTTGTAGTTGCGTTTTTAAAAAGCTCTAAAAATTGAGTTATTTCTTGAATATATTCCCAACCCTCTAACGGAAACGGAACAACCCGACCCCGCATCGCAAGACCGTCGTGGAAAACATGAAGCGTTTCTTTTTGACGTAAAGCACTATTAAACATTTTCCAAGTCGAATTCCATCTAGTCGGGACATCCCAATTTGGTCCTAAACAAATGGAATTCGTATGGTGACACATTTTTCTATAATTAACATACCTTTTTCTACTAGTTTTAAAAACGTCACGTAACATGTTTTTGAAAGACGTTTTAAAATCTTCCACTTCAGGAACGCCAAGACCATCTTGCACAACTAAATTAATAATATGTGCAACACATCGTGAATGAAAAAATACGCCGTCACAAACCGGTTTATATTTTATTTTCAATTTTCAACGGCGGATGTGTTGTTCGAGGCGTTATCAAATGACATTGAAAAAATTTTGTTTTCTAATTTATACGTTTTGATTACATAGTCTAAAATTTGAAAAAGATTTTCACCGGTATGCGGATATCCAAATAATTCAAACGCAATCGTACGTTTCATCATTTGCCACGAACTTGGATCTATCCAATGGGCCGTGACGCAAAGGTACGATTCCGGTAAACCGTGTGGGGCGGACCAAACGTCGGTAGTTAAGTTCACACCGGTTTGTAAATTTTCAAATAAAACCTTTAAATCATTTTTTGCTTGTTTCCAAAGATTTAAACAATCACGTCTAAGAGTGGTGCGACTTACGTGAGTGTAGCGTGGTTGAAGAGTTTCTTGAATCAATTTTGTTAACCGAGGGTTGTCGAAGTGATCGAACGGCAATCCTTCTTGAATTACAAACTTTGCCATTCTATCTCGAACCATATCTACGTTGAAGTTCCATAAACCACCATCGTTTCCGATTGATGTTTGCCCTTGACTCGGTGTACTTTTCAAAGACTTGCACCATTTGGTCATATGATTTCTCAAAGTCGAGTTTGAATCCGACTTGAAAAACGAACCGCAAGCCTTGCATCGAGCTTTATGTTGACCATTCGACATTTCGCATAAGTCGAAATTACACCAAATCTCTTGGTTTCGCGTTGTTGAAAGAATTCTAACAACGGTAGCGGCACTCGAGGATCCACCGGTTGGAACGGAAGATTCAGAAGCCATAATTCAAGAGATTGAGAGAATAGAAAGTTGAGAGTGAGGAGCGTTTTTGCGTTTTTAAGCACGTTTTTGAGCGTTTGGAAGTTTTGAGTGTTGTGACTAAACCATAACACCCACTACCTATTTATACTATCATATAAGGGCAAAATGGTCATTAAAAATCGAAAAAAACGGTCCAAAACAATCCCAAACGGTCAAAAAACGGTCATATAGCCGTTAGAAAAAAAAAAAAAATTCCAACGGTCGAAACCGGTTCAGAACCGGGTTTTATGAACCGGTTCCCGAACCGGGTTGGGTTCAAAACCGGTTTCAAACCGGTTTGTGTGCAAAAATCAAAAACCGGTCCCGAACCGGCGGTTTTTTTCGGTTTGGAACCGGTTTGGGGGTAGGGCGGGTCCGAACCGGTTCGGGTCCGGGTCGGGTTGCCGGGTCGGGTTTTGAACCCGGTTTGTTTGTGCACCTCTATATACAGGTGTGTGGGTTTGGTGTTAGTTTAACACTTGTGACGTGTGGTAGGACGACTAAAAGAGTTCTATACTTCTATTAAATTAGTGGCTTAACTAACTCATATCTTGTAGGCAAGATATGATCCAACCTTTCGAATTTTGACTAATTAAACATTGCAATGAACGAATATGTAGGCGTAGTCGGAAACGAACAGTCCTACTTGTTCCGTGATGAAATGCTCTCATAATAAGCATCAACCTTTCGAACTTTGACTAATTGCTAAAATTAATTTTGATTGTCATTGCTCAAAATATTATAAAGTAGATCTCTTAGTTTCCTGTTATATACAAAAATTATATTATCAAATTTGATATTTAATCATCTACGACTATTAAACTAGTGATATCTTTCTTTGTTTCCATAAATTTGATCAAGGATAACTCATTTCATAGTTTACGATAACTCCAAAATCAACATGCTCTCAACCACAAATATCTGCCTTCCAATGACAACTTCATATGTAAACATTGACATGTTTTCTACATACTAATCATCAAAACTTTAGCAAAAAAGAAAAATACTATCATATTTACAAATTAAATTCTCAAAAACATATAATAGCCACACAAATTATGGTAAAAAAACAATAAAATCTAAAGAAAAGGTACCCATAACTTCCACATCTTTATCTCACAATCCAAACTCCCACCATAAACAAGATAAGATGTACCACCACTACTACCAGATGTACAACCCTCCACTGCAGCAGCCAAACATTTAACTGGACCTTTATGCCCTTCCAACACACCCAAACACCAATACTTTTTACCATCAACACCCCTTCTCCATACTCTAATAGTTTTATCTGCTGATCCACTAAACACCACATCCTCCACCACTGCAAGGCACAAAATGGCCTTTGTGTGCCCCCTAAGTGCACCAGCCACCACCATGTGCCGCCCATCGCCGCCCCCTTTCTCCCATACGATTATCGACCGATCACAAGCACCGGAGTATAAAACAGACCCATCGGTGCTTATAGCCAAAGCATTCACCGCGGATTTGTGTTTCTCCAAAGTGTCCACCAGTTTATGCTTCTTCTCACTGACATCTTTCCTCCACACCTTGATTTTCCGGTCGGCAGAGCCGGTGTAGACACTGCAACAAATTAATATACATATTTTATACACATGATTTGTTTTCTCCATAATTATAAAAGTTCAATGCATTGCGTGTGGGAATATGATTATTTGACAACACACAGATATGATCAATGTACATAAACACTTTCTCAGTTTCTAGGTGGATTAGGTAACCATGATTTGGTTTCTAGGCAGCGAACTCGTCAAGTTCACACGTTCGTTGTATAAGCGAATGCTGGTGAATTCGCTACTCCACATAACAAATTTTCTAGAATTTAAATTTAATTCTAGATGATTAGGAAAACCGTTAAATTAGTTTTTAGATAGCGAACTCATCAAGTTCCCTAGTTCACTCGATTGTCTAGAAACCAAGATCAACTTCTAAGGTGGTTTTAGAAAATCATTGATTTGGTTTCCAGATAGCAAGCTCACAAAATTCGCTAGTTCGCTCTATAAGCGAACTTTGGTGAGTCCACTACTTCACATCACAAATTACCCCTAGAAACTAAAGTTTAGTTCTATGTCGCTTAGGACACCATTGATTTGGTTTCTATTTAGCGAGCTCATAAAGTTCGCTAGTCCGCTCTATACACGAAAGTTGATGAGTTCACTACTTATATAAGAAATGAACTAGAAGCTCATAAAGTTTGCTAGTTCGCTCCATAAACAAATGTTGATGAGTTCACTAGCACATAACAAGTTATCTATAAACCAAGTTTAATTTCTAAATGATTTAGGAAAAACATTTATTTGGTTTAATTTCTGGATAGCGAACTCATCAAATTTGCCAGTTCGCTCTATAAGCGAATCATGGTGAGTCCACTATTCCACATAACAAATGTCTACAAACCAAATTCAACTTCTACTCCACATAACAAATTGTCTAGAAGCCAAATTCAACTTCTAGACAATTAAGTAACTGTTGTTTCGTTAAGTTAATCAGTTTGATTTATAAACGAATGTTGATGAATTCACTAGTCACATAACAAACGGTCTATAAGCCAAGTTTAATCTCTAAATGGTTTACGAAAACCACTGATTTGGTTTCTGGACTGTGAACTCATCAAATTCACTAATTCGCTCGTAAACAGATGTCTAAAAACCAATTCAATTCCTCAATGGTTTATAAAATCTATTGATTTGGTTTCTACTAGGTAACAAACTCATAAAATTTGCTAGTTTGCTTTATAAGCAAATGTTGATGAGTTTGTTACTAAAAAAACAAATTATTAAGAAATCAATTCAATTTCGAAATCCATCTAAAAACCAAAATAAATTATTTATAATCTAAAAAATATCACACAACGTACATACCAATCATGTGACACCATGACAGCGTTAATAGCGTCGTCATGTGCATTCCAGACGGACTCCAAACACTTGAAGTCCGTCGTCCGCCACACCTTAAACGTCCGGTCCCACGACCCGGAGTAAACCAACGCCCCATCTTTCGACAACGCCAAAGCCGATACGGCGTCAACGTGGTGCACCCACGTGCACCTCCTGTGACGCCGTATCTTAACATAGTTCTTCGCGAACACAAACTTCATCACCCGATCATTAAGCGTAGGCAAAACCGCTACACATTTCATCACTTTCTGCTTCTCATCAAACCTCCACACACGGATCTTATGATCCTGGTGGCCGGTGAACACCGTGCCACCGTGAACCACCATCGCCTTTACGGAAGTTCCCACGGCGGCGATCGGCGGCGACGATGGCGGTGAATTTGAAGGGTTTAGCGGCCAGAGGCGGATCTCGCCGTCGGATGAGGCGGAGAGGAGGTGTTTTCCGGTGATGGAGAGGGCGAACACCGGCGACGCGTGGGCTTTGAAGGTGGTGATGTAGTGGTGGTTTGCGGTGGTCGACGGTGGTTGTGAATGTGAAGTTAATGATTCAACTGAAGGTAAACTTAATTGAGAAGATATAGATTTCGAATCAGAGTGATCATATTGTTTTGAGAATCTGATGATGAAAACTCTTCATCGTTGTGATGTTTTGATGAACGTTTGAGTAATGTGCATGGGCATGAAGGAGCTTCATCGCCGGCGGTGGGTTTTCCGGTGTCCGGCGGTCAACGGTGGCGGTCAACGGCGGTGGAGATGATGGTGGAGATGTGGGGATGAGGTTGATGGGAGTGGAATATAAAGGGGTTGGGTGGCGGTGTATTTTAGCGTCTAGAGGCGTATGTTAGTGGAAATGGAATGTGGGGGCCATGTGGGGCCTGTGAAAAGTGGTTAGGAATGGTACAGTGAGTTGTACTCTGGATATTAGATTTTGTGCTGTTTTCCAGTTCAATAAAAGTATAAAACTACAAGAGGCTAGATTTCCCATTATATATATATATAATATGATATTTTGTGACAAGGTTATATGTGGATATTAAATTAGAAGTTATAATTATGTGTGGTTTTAAAACGTGTCGTCGTGGTTTCAATGCATCATGAGATCGCATTGTTTGTTTATGAATTAGATCATTGTATGTTAGGGTTTGAATGCATTATGATGATTATATTATTTGTTCATGAATTAGACTTGTAACAATTAGATGCATCAATATTGTATGTTAGACGTTCTATTATAACAATTATTATTGCATCTTTTATAATGATAGTGTATCAACATTTAAAAACAACGTGTTTTTAGTCTATATATACTATACTAGTTTTAGCAACCCGTGTGATACACGGGTTGAAAATAGGAAACAACATAATTCATAAATGTATAAATATTTCGTATGATTAAATTACATATTACTATAACAATAAAAAATAAAAGTTACATTTATAAATTATAATATTCAAATACTTTTTAAACAATATAATATATAATATAATATATCATCATTTTTTTAAAATCACACTAACTTAAAATAAAAAAATATATCAATAAATATTATTTTCTTTTATTTTTTTAAATTGAATCTTATTTAGCTATAAAAATACGTATAGTTCAAAACAATATGATTACACAATTAAGTTGATAATATAACATATTAAATTTAAAACAAAATGAATTATTACTATTAATTTGTCACACCCCGACCGACGGCGGAATCATCGGAGCGGACGAGGGAATGATTGATTGTTCATAACAATGGTTGTCTAATAGTGGAAATAATATTAAAATCAGATTACAAGATAAATAAGTTCAACATACACAAATACAACAATCGAAACCACAAATAATAATTGTCTTTTATTTAACTAAGTCCGTGTCTTAAATGAGCACGTAGAAGTCCACTATCTTGCTTAACCTGAAATCATGTGAGAAAATAAAGTCAGCTAACGAGTTAGCTGGTGAGTAATCACAGTTTTGAATATACGTATAGATTGATTGATTGATTGAGAATAATTCAATTCACAAGGTAATATTAAGACTTATATGGCAATAGCGAAACATATAGATAAACCAACACAATATAAACCCCTTGACTTGACACTTGCATATAATAGACTCCACACAAACACCATAGATTGACTAATTGTCTCTGGCATAATCACCACTCGTAAGCCATGTGGGGTGGGTTATCCAAACCAGTAGATCTACCATTGATACCAGGATTGATTGATTGAATTAGGGTTTTACTGTCGTCCAGTTTATCATAGTATGTTCACATATTGCAAGTAATAACATAACCTGTCTTGAATGAATTTAGAATGAAACAACAACAGAATATCATGATTGAATATATTGTATCACATGATTTCCCCCAAATAAGAAATGATATAAAAAGGGGATATGAATACTCACTTGATTGATGAGATTTGAATTTGGACGTGATAGATTAGACACCAACGATTTCCTTATGATTAACCTAAGGAACAGTGTCTCGAGTTAAAATAATAACGATTTGGGAATTTGGGAATGTATTAGGATTTCCATGGGTCTTGAATGATAGTTTAAATTAATTAATTTTATTTGGTTTGATTGTCTTGAAATAAACGAATTTATTGTAAGTGATTATGTCAGAATTTTAATAAAAATTTATACGTGTAAGTTATACATTTATACAATTATTAATAATTGTATATGTATAATTATATTCATAATTATATATAATCAAGTAATTATATATAATTATATGTATAATTATATACATGATTATATGTATATAATACATTTATACATAAGTAAACATAACTATGTATTGTATGTAAATTATATACATGAGTTATAAATTGTATACGATTATGTAAAATGTAATTTATTCAAATAACAGTTGTTTCGGTAATTGAATAATATATAATTATGTATATATTGGGTTCAATTTATTTATTGTATAATTATGTATTATACACTAATTATAAATTGGTAGAAACATAATTAGTTATTTTATTTATTTAAAACAAATAAAATAAATGAATAAGATATAAAAATAAATTTCAAAAAGTAATTAAGTGGTTTTAAAAATTTTAATGTTTGTAAAAATGTTTTATGATTTTTAGAATTTTTTCTAAATTTTTTAAAGGCTTAAAAGGCCTTAAAAAATAGTGTAGGTGCCGGGGTCGAACCCGGGACCTTCTGTGGAGGGGGAAGCATGGAACCGGTGAACCAAAGGCCTAAGCCGCAGTTATGATCCGGTTTTAATTCTTTTAAACCAATATAACCAAAACCCCAAACCAATTCGAGCCCTAGTTCGATCTATGCCCAAATTGAACATCGATTCGATTTCGATAGTGCCTGCAATCATGGGGCTTTTGTTCCCATGATTAAACGAGTGTGTGTGTGTATGTAATTACCCGATTCGGTGATCAATCGATGTAGAACACGTCAAGAACAGGTCGCGGCAGTAGGATAATCGTTTGATGCTCAAACCACAACCATAATCAAATAAACTTGTAGACAACTTCGGATGATGATCAAGAACAATAGCCCTTATCAATTTCGATTAAAATCGATCGTAGGTTGGTTTAAAATCGAGTTGCAGGTCGTGATGAAGATGAGGATTGATTTCAGTGTTGTGTTTGTGTGGTGAAATTGAAACCTGAGTTCGATTGAGTGTGTATAGATGATTGATTTTGCAGCTTTGATTCGTTTATTATTGTTTTGGGTGTATTATCGAGCTGTATAGAATCTGAGATAAAAGTGAGAATTATAACCGTTTGTTTGACCGATTCAACTTGTGTTTTTGTTGGAATTCCATTAGAATGGATCCAAGAAACTTTCGGTGTGATTGTGGGGTTCAAAATCAGATTAATTGACTGATTTTGGTCGGGAATTTAGTGACTTTGATGTGGAAACTTTGGATTCGAATTCACCGACGATTAATCGTGTTTAATAGGTGCCTTGAGTTCGAAACTAGTCCATGAGTGCATTGGAACCGGTTTTGCTAGTTGAAATGGTGAAATTTTATCGTTTCGGCTTCGCCGGAGTTCGGCCGGAGTCTCGCCGGAGACTCGCCGGAAAAAACGGGGGGGGGGGGGGGGAAGCCGGGTTTTAAAATGTTACACATTTAGTCCCTGCGGTTTCAAGTTTTATATTTTATGCATGAAACTTCTTATTAAGTTTCCAATTTGACAGAATTTACCCCTGAACTTTTGTATTATTATTCCTAGCATTATTATTATTATTATTATTATTATTATTATTATTATTATTATTATTATTATTATTATTATTATTATTATTATTATTATTATTATCGAAAGCTTACAATTAAAATCCCCATGATCGTATTATTATCAATATTAACAGGAGTTAATATAAAAAAATACGGGTGGTTACATAATTGAGTTTCTTAAAATAAAAAACTTGATTAAAATAATATATTAATTTAGGCGGGAAAATTTTTTAAGGAGTAACATGAGAATGACATGTGTCATCCTAGTTACTCTTATATTATATAGTATAGATATAGATTCATATTACATACATTAAAATTATTGATTCTATATGATACAAACGTTTACACAAATTATATAAAAAACTATGGAGTAATATTAAATGAAAGGACTTAGTTTTTTTATATTGCCGTTCTAGTTTCTTTTATTAGGCCAATCGATCAAGTGTGATGTTGCATATGTTAACGAGTGGAGGACCACCCACCTTATGGGTTAAGGGGTGTTAAAGCTAGGCTCGTTAACATGTTAATAGGGCGAATCACCTCCGTTACACATAAACTGATTCGATGCATATTTTTATATTAAATTGAGAGTGGTTACATCAACTATATTTACTCTTGATAGAAAACGTTAAAAGTAAAACGTCTTATTATGAAATATAACCTGTGATTTTTAAGTCGGTGTGTCCAATTCAAACTAATAGAACATTATAAAAAGAAGATTTAATCATTACATTCATGTTCAGGTGTAAGTTTGAATAGGAGTCCTAATCTAACACTTAATCCTTTATTAGTTTAATATATTATCATCACTGTTGCCTTTTAACCATCATTTACCAAACTCCCTTTTAGATGGTATGAGAATCAACTTGAAAGAACTAGAACTGTGAATTAATAGAATCTCAAATAAGTTACCAATATCATGAAACGTGTTGTTTTAGTTTTTATTTAATTTTTAACTAGAGTTTTGGGTCAAGCCTAGGATTACATTGTCTCTTTGCTTTTTGAATTCTTGAAAATTATTTAACCTAACCTATAAGAATTAGATGTTCTAAAAGTCTTCATATTACCAAACTTTCTAGGAATTTGACCATCTTATTCATTAATCCATATCATCATATAAATTAATGATTTTGATAAATATATGTATATATCTCCTACCATTTGATTTTACTTTTACACCCTCTTTAAATTGTCACGTCAATACAATCCTCACCTTTTCACATTAAAACAAGGAACTTTATAATAATAATCAAATTTTAAAATTATTATAATAAAATTACTTATAAATTTATTTATTTTAATCAGGTTACTTATAAATTTTTTTGTCTCAATCTGATCACTTATAATTTTTTTGTCTCAATCCGGTTACTAATGTTTTAGAATTATTCTGATTAGATCACTCATAAATTGTAAATTTCTTTTAAAACAATTGAAAAATAAAAAATAATATTTATAAAGAATCGAATCATTTAAAAAAATATGAATTATTTAAAAACTTTAAATAAAATATGAGTGAACTAATTGAAATACTCGTAAAATTTTAGTGACCTGATTGAAACAAATAAAATATCAGTTACCTGATTGAAACAAATAAATATATGAGTGACCTAATTGGAATATTTTTTAAACTTGCTTACTATTTTATGAAGTTTTTCCTTAAAACAAATATGAATTCGATATAACATTTTCAAATGAACGTAGGTTAAAAAAATAAAGGCATAGAATGCCATTTAGTTTCTCCCATATATTAACATTATAAAGACTCATTTTACACTTGTAATGTCCTTTGTATTACTACTTTCCAATAAATTAAATAAAGACATTGACTTCCAATCAGTTAAGTTATAATTAAATAAGAGGCAAATAGTTACCTTTATGATTCTTCTTTATAAAAGTGATACAAGTTTAAATCTTGCAAGTATAAAATTAAGTGATGCTTAGGAGTAAAAATGCCACTAAAAAGAAATTACTATAAAACAATACCTACATTGAAAGTAAAAAAAAAAAAAATAATTGATACATTTTATATAATGGGGGGAAAGATTTATACGTTGCATAAATGGACAAATATATAATTAAGTAGCTTCGTTTTGATGAAATTAACTATTTGCTGTTAATCATTAAATCTGTGTATTGTAGTTAGACTATCATTAAAATGATAGTGAGTGGAAATCATTAAATTCATATGTTGAGGTATAAGGAAAACAAACATGAAAGATCTAGAATTTAGGCTTGAGTGCCTAAATATCTTTTAAAGTCCCATCAATTTTGGTTTGCCTAGAGGAAATTTCACATTAGTCAATGCAAATATGTATTCATTAAGATCCAACTCTTTGTAACATATATAGGAAAAGAACCTTGTAGCTAGGATTATTTTAGTGACAAATTTCCAACGAGGTGTGACAAATCTTTGAGATTCTAGACTAGAACAACCTCAAGGTTGAGATCTAATTTTATGGCATTCAAAGTTATCACATAGTTTTGTATGAAAAGGTTTTTGTGGTTCTAAACTATAAAGTCATTATAGGCTGTTATCTAGTCCTTTAACGATCAAATCTCACAGTCTAGTATAATATAATTACCTCACACATAATACATATGCATAACATATTTTTCATGGTGTTTTGTAAAGTTTTTCATTACATCTACTGATTTATGTTTGTCTGAAATCATTAGTTTTTTATTTCAAAACACATAAGATCCCGTGTGAATATCAAACTCAATCGCTAGGAACGGGCGTATATGTTTTAGCTTTATCATTTTTAACTACATTGCGACCAATAGAAACAATTTGTCACGAATTAGTGCAACAAAAATTAAAGTTCATTGTATCTTTACAAAAGTTGTGATTTGGTATATATGTTGATTCCAACTATCATGACAAGTATTTGTTCCTCTATGGAATATATTATCTTAAAAGTTGGGTTATATTAATGAAATTGGATTTGGACACACGTTACACTCTCGTCAGGGTAAGATTTATTTTGGCAATTTTATAATCAAGCATAAGAAACACATCACATGGTCTTCTCATTATAATAAATCCAACTATGTGGTTACCTCCTATTACCCTAACATGTAAATAGAAGCTTCGATGATACTATTAAGTATACCTTAATTAGAGTGTAAATTAGGCAAGGCATTGGTGTATAGGTCCTTAAATTAACAAAACAC
Organism: Flaveria linearis; assembly: GCA_024085815.1. Lineage (NCBI taxonomy): Eukaryota > Viridiplantae > Streptophyta > Magnoliopsida > Asterales > Asteraceae > Flaveria > Flaveria linearis. The sequence continues at coordinate 1,646,710 of CM044008.1, forward strand.
ACACACATATATTAATATTTATAAATAAATATTCGTTTAGTGAATTTATATCTCCACGATGATCATAACAATAATAACATGTTGAAACGGAATAATTTTTTACAAGGTATTTACTTATTACATGTTTGTTATGTAACATGAAAGATTTAATATATACATACATATATATGCACATATAGGGTTGGAAGGTTGGTCCAATGACATATTCTTTTGTTTGAGAACGTTTTATGAATATAGGGTAGGTTCAACTTGTGCTTGTTAAATCATTAATATTTGTAACAACATTTGCCACTAGATACATCATTTGAAAATCACATATATGTTATAACGTATTCACTGATAGATACGTGCAATTATAGATAAATAAATAAACTTTATAAATCTTAAATAATAAATAGTCTTTATTTGAAACAAACAAAAAATACAAAACGAATTATTAATACTTTAAATATTTAGTTGTTCTTATTTGAGCAAATTGATACCACTCACTTGTGAGATAAAGATACATCATGCCCATAAATAGACTCAAAGTCATCCCCGTCTATGTCACATATAGACTTTAGACTCTTGAAGAAGAAAAAGTTGTTTGTTTTCTATTGAATGTTCATCGCTTACACTTTAACAAAAACATACCAACTAACACAAAACAAAACAAACTATAATTATTGTTTGGTATGCTTTAATTGAAATTTTATGCTTGTCATTTTTAAGACGTTTAAAATAATCCAAATAAACCAAAGTTTAAATCTTATTATTATATATTAAACTTTTATTTTACTCATTTTTGCGAATTTCTTTTTATTTCTTTTGGATATGAGGCTCCACTGCAAGTTGCCAATTTGGATCCGTCATTGAGTACCTTTTGGGGCCACCTCTTTGAATAATAAAAATAGTAGAACAAATGAGAAAATCGTTCAATTCTTTTTACACCTAAGTTTTATATCGACTCCTTAATTTCTAATAGTCTTTAAGATTTAACAAATTAACAAAATATTGTAATACTTTTTAAGGGGAAAGTTTAGAATATTTTTTCATACAAAGTTATCATACAAGAATAAATAAGCTAGGATAAAAATTTTAATTAAGGGGTGGAATTATAACGTATGAATGATATTATCATGTAGGATGTAACTCCTTTTAAATACTAATTTCACGTCATTTTGTACACTTAATTTTACGAAAAATAGATTTGTATTCTAAACTTTGCCTACTCATCCCAACTAATGTTGTGCGTTCAAGTCTTGATGGGGGCAACTATTAGATTATCTAGGTGTTGTTTATATACTAGATATCATAAGAGTTGTTTTTTAAAAAATAATTTTTGTTAAAGTAATAAAAATTTTTATCACGACAAACACACATATGTTTAATCCTATTCCAAAATATAAACTAGTGTCTACAGCAGACTTAAACCTCCAACCTCATAGAACGTTTAATCCTATTCCAAATATGAACTAGTGTCTATAGCAGACTTATTAAACCCCCGACCTCATAGAAAGGAATACCACAATGCGCACACACCGAATACCACATGGCTACAAACCATCTCCTGCATGTTTAGTAGGATCATCTAACATCATCATTATGTTCTTATAAATACAGCTCCAAATTTGTTGTTCCATATAATATGTGAAGTAATTTTTTTTAAATATAGTGTTATATCCTAAAGTAAATAGTTGTAAAGGTATGGGAACATAAAAGTTCACATGTCAAATAGTTTTAAAGAGAGTCTAACATTATCCTTGTCAACTTGCATAACTTTCCTCCAACTTGCATGACAATATTCTATATATCTCTGTGGCCATCGGAGAACTTACTCATCAAACTACCTATTTTAAATAATATTCTTTACTAAATTGATATTGCTTGAAAAAGAGCCACGTACGTAAGGTAGAAAATCAAAGGTATGCACACGGGCAATCTATTATAATCTTGTATTACACTTGTCATTGCATATTATGGTGTACACAAAATAATCATTGGCTCTTTATTAAATATATTAAGATGGATCCTAATGGCATGAAATATTGTCGGAAATATATATTATGTAAGTATACATAGATGTCTATGTAGTAGGGGTTTACTAGAAGTCTAGAACTTAGTCGGTTAATTGAAATTTTGTCAAACTTGAACTGATTTTGGATGGAGATCAATTATGAACTATATGATACTTTTTACCTTGATTTGGCACAATTAAGAGCATCTACAACAACAAACCTCTATTTTAAAACCAAACGTGACACATCAGCTGCCACATCAACTTTTCACTCGTCCACTTTCAAACACTAAAAACTCTTGTATTTTCTCCAATAATATGTCCAGTTTCAAACACGCCTCATTTCCAAATCATCACCTATTTTTAATTTTAAAACATTAAATTACATATGTTTTATAGTTGTGGGTTCCACACTCCCATGTTTGCTTGGGTTTGGAATTCTGTACATGAAAAGCAAATTACAGAAGCAAACCTCATCTCCAATGGTGTGATGTTCGTTTGCTTTTTCCACCTCAGACTGGACGAAAGAAAACCTCCTTGATGTAGGTGCTCTAAGTTATTATATCAACTGCATGAAAAGTGTTATTTTTAATGGTACTTTAAAAATGCAGATAGAAATAATAGTTTTGAGCCATTTTGTATGATTTTGGGTGACATGTTCACTCATGTGTGGAGGTAAACACCTTGACACATCTACAGCAAACTTTTTAGTGGCATTAATTTATGAATTTTACTAATTAAAAAATATATATGTATATTTTAACTTTTGTCACATTCTAATAATAATATTCAGCAACTTGACATCTACTGATCTACAGTATGACTCATATGTCAACATTTTAATGGCATCTCTTTTTTTAGTTTTGTTTTCTTTGATAGTTTTTTTTTGTTTTTTTGTTATGTACACGAAATTAAATACTTTATTTTTTATTTCTTTTAATATTTGATTATAAATTTTTAAATCAATTAGATTATTTCTTTATTTTATTCACACCTACGTTATATTTTTAAGATTTATTAAACATTGTTGCAATATTTTTAATAACCATGTACCATTTGCCTGTCATGTATCTAAGTTTCGAACGAACCCGTTAGAAAAGCGCGAATTACACGTATAACAACCACGCAACGCATAGTCTTACCCACGGCAAAACACGAGATGACCTCCTAGTTATATATTATTATACGATTTAAATTGATGATTGATGAATTTGAAATTGCCAATCAATTTTGTCGTGTATTTAATAAGTAAAGTAAATTAACAAATTACTATTAAAGTTAAATAAAAGGTGACAGTAGCTCAATTCTTTTTATCAAACCATGTATATAAGCTCTTATTGTACCAATTTTTTTGTGATTTTAGAGTCAATCTCGAGCATCCATAAGGCTTTACACCTTACCATGCGTGATCTTCATCATTGTTGAATTCTTGTGAGTAATAAATAATATATGTTTGTATCATTAAGTTCTAAAATTGAGGTAAGGTTGAATGGAATGGAAGACTAAAGTGATGTTTACTTTGAATTTCATTTTTTTCCCTTCTATCAATCCAAAATAAAAGAGAATCTTGTAGCTAATAATAATCCATGAGAAAAATTGACAAAAATGGAGAAAACTGATGGCATCAAGTTGAATAGAATTGAGAAGGTAATCTTAATTGACGGAGTTAGTCGATAGCTACAGAAGACATAAAAAACTTTGCATTTGAATATAACATATGATTAATCAAATATCCTTAAGGATTTTATTATTGTTATTGTTATTGCTATTTGTGTTATTTCAGATGTAAGACAATTTAAAATTTACAATAAAATAATCTCTATTGCCACCATCTTCATGCATAGATTAGCTCGTTTCTATATTGATCTGACGAATCGCACCCTATAGGCGATCTTTCTCCTCCCTTATCTCTAACAATATTCGTCTGATGACACCCTTGTTATGGATTTCATTCTTCCTCTGTTGTCGCCACGTCAGACCCATCGTCTTCCCTCCTCCCTCTCCCTTCCACGTCTCCCATGCATTTATTTCATGTCACACCATTTAAGATGATCTGAACATTAGATCCAGCATTGTTTTTTTTTTTTTTATAAATTGACGAGTTGTTGATTCCCGCTTAATTTTTTATTTTTTAAAACAGGAAATTAAACACCAAGAATAGAAAAAAAATGGCGTACAAAATGAAACTCAATATTCCTTTTAGTTTTTATCGTTTTCTTTTTTTCTTTATTATGAGTTTATTTAACTTGATTAATTTGAATGAAGTAAATAACATGGTTTTGAGATATAACATCGTTACTAATTTAATTTTTTACTAACAACTTTTAAGTGCAGATTTTAAAGAAATATATCATTAAGATCAACAATATAATAGAACAAATACATAAGCACGGAAGTAGGGATTTGTTTATCTTATGTGGATTCTGGAAAAACAAAAACCTTTTATCTTTGAATGGCTGCAAAAAGAAAAACTTGTTAGAGATTTATAAAATAACATATACCATTGATGTTTTTATCACCTTTTAAATTGTAAAATGATGTGACCGTACTTCTTAAATATGTTTTGATAATCCATCTATTTGAAGTAGGTTAAGATCCATTTTTATCATTTTTTTAACTTTATATTTAATAAATTTAGGAGCATATTGTTATTACTATTTTTTTATTATTTATACTTTTCACAAATCGGCGTAATCAAAATTAAGTAAATATTACTAGAATGATCTATATAATATTATCCCTATGTGAATATATCTTTTAGTTCATCATTTATTTACTTAATTTATAGGGTGGTGTGCTTGAGTATTTGGTCAATAAGTACGAACTAGTTCTTTCACATGCCGTGCATTGCAATAGGTTAATTCGTAAGCGGTGTGATTTTTTCTAACTAATATTTCGTCAATACCCGGTTAAACTTATACCGAGGTTTAGAAACTTGAGGGGTTTAAAGTGACATTTTAATAACTTTTTAAGAAATGCTAATGGGTGAGATTTAAAAGAGTGAAAGTAATGCTTATAAAAGAGTAAGCATATACGTGAGTGCGCATAGCATCGCGTCAACAAACTTTGTTACATGCGTCACGATATGGACATTAACACACATTTGTACATAAAGAGGCCTATTAAAACAATATTATGCCTAATATGTTGCGTCATAGAGACTCGCACGTTGCGGCGAAAACGTATAATGACATCAACGCAGTTAAATGCACGTTGTAACACGTACACGGATTTCATGCGCAATTTAATAGTTTAAATGAAAAGGTTTAAAAAAAGTTAAAAAAATAGACGCAAAAAACCCTAAAGGAAAAAAAAGTGTTGGAGCGGAGGCTTGATATATTTACACATAGGACTCCAACCAACCGCTTTAGCCCTGTGGTAATGTTAAGATTCAGGAAAAAAGGTATTTTTTTTATCGAACTTGCACATCATATATAAAACATTAGTTTAGGAATAACTTGAGTTTTAATAAACTGCGATAATAAAGTTTGTAATGAAGGATTCAAGAGATACCAAAGTACTCAATATTTCTGATACTTCATTAACTCATAGACCTGCTATATAAATAGCATACAGACCCCACTAACGTTAACCAAAATAAAAGGCAACTACCCCTTACAAATCGCTAACAAACTCAAGACTCTTTCAACCACTAACCTAGGACTTAATCAAATAGAACGTGCGAATGCATGCATGGGCTATAAGCCTGCATGCAGCTTACATACTCTGGGCCAAGCCCACTTATTAAATGACTCAAACATAACAAAACCTTCCCTTAAACTGAATGCGGATTCATCCTTCAGTTTAACCTCCATGCGCTTTGACTCCCAGCAGCTCTCTCAACCTTTCAAATGACTCCAACTTCAGTGGCTTTGTCATAATGTCTGCAATCTGATCTTTAGTAGAACAAAACACCAGCTTTATCTTCTCTTGATGCACCAATTCTCGCAAATAATGATACCGAACATCAATATGTTTGGTTCTTCGATGCATGACAGGATTCTTGGACAGATTAATAGTAGAACTATTATCACACTTAATTTCAACAGTTCCAACCTCCTTTCCAGTAAGCTCACTCAATAAGCCTTTGACCCACACACTATGGCAAGCACATGTTGTGGCTGCCACATACTCGGCTTCTGTAGAGGATAAAGTAACTATCTCCTGTTTTCTAGAACTCCAACAGGTAGCTGCATTGCTTAACAAGCATACATAACCCGATGTGCATTTTCTATCTTCTAGAGCCCGAGCATAATCACTGTCCGTGTACACTTCAAGTTTACCAGCTCCTCCTTTTTCATACTTCAACACATAATCATATGTTCCCTTCACATACCTCAACACCCGTTTAGCCAACTGCATGTGAGTTTCCTTAGGAGCTGACATGTATCGTGACAAGAGGCATACCACATACATTAGGTCAGGTCTTGTAACTGTAAGATACATGAGGCTCCCAACCAAACACTTGTACTCGGTGCTATCAACCTCAGGTCCATCTTCATCTTTAGTCAAGACTGTGCCGGGTACAATTGGATTCTTCACAGCATTACCTTCCCACAAATGAAATCTTTCAAGCACCTCCTTTGCATACTTTCTTTGAGTCATGCTAATACCTGAACCATCTTGGTGCACCTCCACTCCCAGAAAATATTTCATTTGTCCCAAGTCAGTCATTTCAAATTCCCGCTTCATAGAGTGTTTAAAAGCATCACATAGCTTTTGATCATTTTCTGTGAAGATAAGATCATCCACATAAAGACTGACAATGATTACTTTGTTCCATACCTTTTTGATGAATAAGGTGTGATCATAACCGCTCTTCTTGAAACCTTCCTTATGAAAGTAGCTTTCAATACGATGAAACCAAGCTCTAGGGGCTTGTTTCAAGCCATACAAAGCATGTTTCAGCCTATACACCTTTTGTTCTTCTCCCTTTTGGACAAAGCCTTGTGGTTGTTCGACATAGATGGTTTTTTTAGTTCTCCATGCAGAAAAGCGCTCTTCACGTCCAGTTGAAACACCAACCAATTATTATGAGCCGCCACAGCCAAGACCATTCGGATTGTGTCCCAACGAGCCACAGGAGCAAAAACCTCGTTATAGTCGATCCCTTTTAACTGAGCATAGCCTTTCACCACCAATCGAGCTTTGTATTTATCGACCTCCCCTTTCTCATTCAGTTTGGTTTTATAAAGCCATTTGACACTAATTGGTTTTGCATGTGAGGGGGCTGATACTAGCTCCCACGTGCCATTTTGCTCAATTGCTTGAATTTCATTCTTCATTGCTTGCTGCCACTTTGGATCTTTCGATGATTCATCGTATGTGGATGGATCTCCCAATGAGCTGAACATGACTAAATTGGTTTCTTCATCTGACAGACCTTCCCCACTGTGATAATCATCCAACCAAGTGGGTGGTCTACCACTTCTTCGTAGAGTTCGAGTGGATGGTTCCCCATGATCTTGTTGTGTAGTACTTGCAATAGGTGTAGGGGTGGAGTGACTTGTCTCTTGTGAAGACATATCAACTTGAGTGGGTGTATGGGTTACATCACATGCATCAGAGGGATCACATGTATTAGTGGGAGTTGGTAGGGACATAGTGTTTAGTGGTTGACTTTCTTGATGTGTACTTGTATTGTCAATTTCATCTTCTTGTACTGTACTATTTTGGTGATTTGAACACGCCATCTCTTCTTCTTCAACTTGCTCATATTCTTCTGGTACTAATAAATCACCTTCTTCTATATCTTGCTGAGCCCATACCCACTTGGCTTCTTCATCAAAAGTAACATCTTTGCTGATGATGATTCTCTGATGTACAGGATCATATAATCTATATGCCTTGGACTCCATACTTATACCCAACATTATGCACTTGATGCTTCTGTCATCTAGCTTGGTTCGCACTTGAGCTGGTACATGAGCATAAGCTATACTTCCAAACACGCGGAAGTATTCAACATTTGGTTTTGAACCGGACCATGCCTCATCTGGCACCTTATCTGCTAAGGCTGTTGTGCTACATCTGTTTATAACATGCCCAGCCCACCTGGCTGCTTCTGACCACATCCACTTTGGCATATCTTTTTCAACCAAGAGACATCTGACCATGTTCATAATTGTTTTATTTCGACGTTCAGCCACCCCATTTTGTTGGGGGGTGTACGCTGTGGTCAGTTGCCTCTTGATCCCATGACTTTCACAAAATTCATTAAAAATAGTGGAGGTGAACTCACCTCCTCTATCACTTCTCAAACTTTTAATTTTGAGTCCCATTTCAATCTCAACCATAGTTTTAAACTTCTTGAATGTTTCAAAACTTTCTGATTTGTGAGACAAAAAATACAACCACCCCTTTCTAGAGTAATCATCTATGAAAGTTAAGATGTACCTTTTTCCACTGGCTGACATCGGTGAGATTGGTCCACATACATCTGTATGTATCAATTGCAGTCGTTCACTTGCTCTCCAAGTGCTTTTCTTTGGTATGGGTTCCCTTTGCTGCTTACCAAGTTGACACACCTCACATGCTTTAGTTTGTTCTACGATCTTTGGAAGCCCATGCACCATCTGCCTGTACTGCATAGTTCGTATTGTTTTGTGACTTACATGGCCCAATCTCCTATGCCATATCTCTGAATTCAGTTCTGCATGAGTCACCATACATTCTTCTTGTTAAGCTTTCTTCGTGGCTTGAATTAAGAACATGCGATTCTTAGTCATATTCGATGTAACTATCAATCCCCTTTGAGGATGATAGATGTTGCACGTTCCATGCTTGATGATGATGGTGAGGTTCTTCTCTTGTAACTGTTGGGTTTGTTGGACCTAAACAATGTTGTTTAACCATTTTAAACAAGAAAACGCAGCGGAATATGAACTTAATTTCGTATTCTATAATCTGAAAATTAAAGTTCATAACATTATTTCAACAAACCCAAAGACAAAGGATCATATATATGTGAATAGATTAGTTATCAAGAAGCAAACAAACAACCAAATCAACATTATGAACTACCTTTAAGAAGCTGTCAAAACCGTGGATTTATCATGAAGATCCAGCCCTTAGCGCCCCTATGGCAGCTTGGAGCGCCCCTATGGCAGCTTGGAGCGCCCTTATGGCAGCTTGGAGCGCCCCTATGGCAGCTTGGAGCGCCCCTATGGCAGCTTGGAGCGCCCTTATGGCAGCTTGGAGCGTTCCAAATGCCGAGGCTTGTTAAACTGCTGAAAATCATGGATGTAGATGAAAAGAATGATGTTCTTGAGCAGCCAAAACACCAAGAGAAGGTGTTCTCAAGTGTTCATACCCACAAGCCCTTTTAGCAACACCTTTTGCTAGGATTTGTACACCAATTCGAACCAAGAACAAAGCTGAAATCGTATTTCAGCAGTGAACTTTTACAAGGCTGCTGGAACTTTGTTTCAACCATGAAATCCATCTATTAGATGATGAAATCCAGCCCTTGAATCGATTTTGCATGTGAGAAAAAAGTAGATCAGATGTGTGTGTTCTTAGAAAGGTTTTGTTTCAAAAACAAGAAAGGGGAGAAGAGGAGAAAAGGCCTTGCGGCCGAAACAACAACCACAAACCCTTTTAGGGTTTTCCCCTTTTAAAAACCTTCTAAGTTTTTACAAAATGTTTTTTAACATAATTAACCTTTTAATTATACATAATATGCACACACACTTTTATTATTTAATGTTGATTAACTAATTTAAACAACATAACAAATAATGTCCATGAACAAAATATCCTCATAGTTTGTTCTTTCTCACATATAATTTATTTAGAAAACCCATTTTCCAAATTGGTGTAATTATTTAATTGCATGATCATATCATCAATTAAATATTAGTTGGTGTTTGCTAAGCTTGTTATTGGGTATGACCCGACTTGGATCACAACGTACTAACCACATCAATGTTCTATGTGTCTTGGGCATACAGAATCCAACAATCTCCCACTTGCACAAGATACATAGAAGATTGATGCAAGCAGTAAATACCGCCTAACAACGGTTTACTACCCTTAATACGCATGACTTAGAAGCCATTCAATAACATCATCCCCTTCAAGTATCCAACTTGAAATGATTTAGGTGAATCAATCATCTATCCTTTTGTTACAGATGTCATGTTAAATCCAAGGACACAGAATGATCATTTCTTGTTGATTTAACTTAATCAGGCCTTAGACATCATACTCTCAACGAATAAGAGGAACAAATCCCATCTTGACTACATACGTTTCTCACAATCACCTTATGTCATACCTGAACATAGCCTTATGTACTAACAATTATTTCATATTAGTGAAGAACTAGCTCAAGGTATAACACTTGGTGAATATCAAAACCCAATATGTATCTCAGGTCGGAGGATACCAAATGATATTCGCCTTTACTCAAATTTACTTATGATCAATCAATAAGATTCCATGTAGTAAGATTTGAGATGCGGGTCAGTCCAATATTCATATCCCACGAATATCTATGAACCTTGGCAGCAACCAATTGCTCTATATTCATGCCTTATGAATATCCACCAATCCAAGTTCATAATAGTCTTACATTCATATTTGTTCCCACAAATATGACCGACTACGGACATTTAGAATAATAAAATTATTCATGGATGTTAACATGCTAAAAGGAACATTACTTAAAATATCGTAAATACATAGATAAGTTAAGTATTACAATTGTTCCATATTAATAATACTAAACAGATCAATTCCAATCACTAGAATATCGAAGTCCTAAGGCACAAGTATGACTTTCATGCTTTGCCCTTTCAAGGAACTTCGTGAGTGGATCCGCAATGTTTTGATCAAAGTGAACTTTGCGAATACACATCTTTCCTTTTTCAACTTCATCCCTTATGTAGTTGAACTTCCGCTCATTGTACCTAATCTTTTGATGTGCACGGGGTTCCTTGATTTGAACAATCACACCCTCGTCATGACAAAAGATTTCTAAGGGGTCTTGAATGGTAGAGACCATCCTTAGATTGGTGATAAACCTTTTTATCCATGCAGCTTCCCAAGCTGCTAATGAGGCGGCTATGTATTCGAATCTGTAGTGGACAATGCTACCCTATTCATAATGGAAACGTACCCCGATTGTGATCGAGGATTATCTCGATCAGTTTGAAAACTAGCATTCGTGTAACCCTTTACAACTAGTTCTATTCATCAGATCTGTATATTAGAAACAGATCCTTAGTCCTCCTAAGGTATTCCAATATACTTTCAACAGCCATCCAATGGCTGTTTACTTGGATTCTGCTGATATCTACTTGTCATGCTTAATGTGCATGACATGTCCAGTCTAGTGCATATCATCGCATATATGATGGATCCTATAGCAGACGCATATGGGATGTCCTTCATACGATGTTGCTCATCCTTTAAGCTTGGACATTGAGATGCACTCAATATTGTCCCTCTTTGAATAGGTACTATACCTTTCTTAGAGTTTACCATCTTGAACCTTTTCAAGATTTTATCAATGTATGCACTTTGGTTTAACCCTATCAACCGCCTCGATCTATCCCTATAGATCTTTATTTCCAAAATAGAGACGGCTTCACGGAGATTCCTTGGAAAAACAATTTCCAAGTGTAGTATGTCATCAACATACAATACTAAGAACGTAATTACACTCCCACTAGCCCCTTGATACACACAATCCTCGTTAGCGTTCTTGATGAAACCCAATTTCTTGATCTTTCATCAAAACGTTGATTCCAATTTCTCGATGCTTGTCTCAATCCATAGACTGATATCTTTGACTTGCATACTTTATCAGGATGACTTTAGCATTGCCATTGGCGAGAAGGTTTCATCATAATCAACCCTTTGACTTAGAGTGAAACCTTTTGCTACAAGTCTTGCCTTGTAAGTATCCAAGTTTCCATGCATGTCAGTTTTCTTCTTGAAAACCCACTTGCATCCAACCGGTTTGGAGTTAAGTGAAGAGTCAACCAATTCCCAAAATTGGTTGTCATACATGGATTGCATCTCTACGTTCATGGCTCCTAGCCATATGTCACAATCCGAATTGGACATTGCCTCATGGTATGTAGTTGGCTCTTCGGAGTCAACAACGTAGCATCCATTTATGAAAAATCCATATCTTTCATGTGGAATGCTAACTTTACCAGATCAGCGAACGTTTTGTGTGTATTGATCAACCCCTTGATCATTATCAACAACCTTCTGTTGATTGCTAGTGTCAACCAAGCGTGTATCGGCTTGTGGATCTTGATCCTCATCAAATTCCACTGTTCTATGCGTCATTCCTTCCATAAGGAACTTGGCTTCCAAGAACTCTGCCTTTTGAGCAATGAATCCCTTTTGCTCTGTTGGATCAAAGAAGTAGTATCCTATACAGTCCTTTTGGATATCCAACACATATACACTTAGTGAATCGACTTTCAGTTGGTTTGGGTGTTAAGTTTAACATAAGCTTCATAACCCATAATTTCAAATATGATAGCAATGGAACTATTCCATTTCATATTTCAAAAGGCGTCGAATCCACTTTCTTGGTTCGGACCATATTCAAAATATGAGCCGCGGAGAGTAGTGCGAAACCCCAAAATTATAGAGGTAGTGAGCTTATAGCCATCATAGGTCGAACCATATCCAATAGGGTTCGATCTCCTTTCAGACACATCATTATGTTATGGTATTCTGTGAGGAGTAAGTTGTGAGACAATCTTACAACTTCCTAGATGATCCCTAAAAGTTTCACTTAGGTATTCACCTTCTCTATCTAAACGGAGAACTTTGGTAGTTCTATCGAGTTGATTTCCTACTTCATTCTTGAAGCTTTTGAACATTTCAAATTCTTCATGTTTATGTGCCATCAAGTACACATAACCATAGCGACTATTATCGTTGGTTAAGGTAATGAAGTAAGTTTCACCATACCTTGTCATTTTCTTAAAGGACCACATACATCCAAATGTATGACTCCTAATAAGTCTTTTGCCCTCTCATTAGTACCACTAAAGGGCGTGTTGGTCATCTTGCCTTGTAAACAAGATTCACACTAATCAAATGAACAATTTTCATCTGTTGTCAAAAGACCTTTCTTTTAAAGTGTTTAAATCAGATTCTTGTTTATGTAACCAAGATGACAATGACAAGAATAAGAGTCACTTAAACCATTTTAAGTCTCTTAGTGCATGATGGGTATAATGTTTTATTATAGGACGAATCATCATGAACCAATTCATCAACATCATTAGAAGGCATAGCCTTGAAATAATGTATATCATCCATATAAATATAAATACCATTATATACTAACTTTAAATCATAACCATATCGTTTTAAAAGGGAAACATAACTCATGTTCCTAGTCAAACTAGGAGCATATAAAATGTTTTGAAGAACAACTTCCAAACCTTTTGGATTTTCAAAACATAGTCTCCTTTCTTAAAGTGCTTATTTCTTTTGAACCCTTGCAACAGATTGCAAAAGTGAGTTCCACATGCGGTATCCAATTACCCATGTGCCATGAGGAAATAACATTTAAGTCAATGTGGATTATGAAAGTTGTGCTTTGAGGTTTGCCCGGCATCCCTCTTATTTCTCAACTCATTGAGATAGGTTGGACGATTCCATTTCAAATGACCTATCTCTCCATACTCAAAGCATGGATCGTTTTCCGTTACCTTAGGCTTCATAAGCTTAGGTTCTAGAGGTTCCGCTTTGATCTTCCCTTCCCTTTTGCCTTTGATGTGCCTTTCTCCTTTGGCAACATTTGCCTTGGGATCAGAAATGGCCTTTCCAATGCCTACCTTATTGGTCTAGAGAATAGGTAGAACCTTTCTACCCATCCCTGCCTTAGCTTTTGTGGGCATTGCGTGAAACTCACCAATGCTCTTGTCCTATCCATTCATATTGCAATTCATTAAGAATGTCTCAAACATTTAGTTAGGCCATTAAGGATCAAATCCTTGGCCAACTTCTTTGAGACAGGACAGCTAAGCCTCTCGAGGCGGCCTCAACATCGTCGGCGTCGGGTTGGTTAGGAATAGGATCGTCAAGGACATTTGCCTTTGCTCTTGCTTGAGAACAATTCTCAAGTTTCGAGACCAGTCCATAAGGTTATTATGGTACAGACGATCCCTCTCTAAAATAGTTCTCAGTGATAGGGTATGGACGGTCGGGGTGGTAGCATTATTGTTTGCGGTCATTCTACAAATTTTACAAAGTTCCTTTTTTAGTATTTCTGAAAAATTTCATTTTAATTATTAATACCCTTTATGTCTCATAGACAATTAATAATTAAAATCTAGAATCCAACGTTACACTCAAATAATGGTTAGGTGACCTTTATCCCATTATTCAAATTAACAAGGTAGTCAACATTTGACAATTGCAACCTTTTGCAACTTCTAGCGGTATGGGATCGACTTTAAACATCATATGCAAAGTCGGCATGTTAATCCCATCAACACCATTTGGAAACCATATTTTAGGTGATCCATTCAACATGGTTTGCAAATCAAGTTACCCTACTTGCACACACATGTGAGTTTACCAACACAAGTGGTTAGGTGACCTTTATCCCACCAATGTGGTATTCCCACCTTAAGTCATAAGTTCCCTCAAAATGGTTAGGTGACCTTTATCCCATTAAGAGTTTCCAAATGACTTAAGTGTTGTGCAAAAGGACGGTGTTAAACTTGTTTGAAAAAGGGATTTTTAGTTTTCATTGATTCTAGTTTGAAAACTCTATTTACCTTGTATTTGCATGCTTTCAAATATAAGGTATCCTATGGTTCACTTTTAATAAAACCTCTTTTATTAAATCATTAATCCTTTTAATAACCTTTTATTAATCACTTAATGATTAGGAACCATAAAATTCAGCTTGTTAAGTTTGTTAATTAGTTTGTTATGTACATCCAAATGTCAAATAACAATCATACAACAAACAACCAAAACAAGTACAATCATACAATCATATGTGCATAACTATAGCCACTAAGTTGACTACACTTGTTTGCCATCACAAGTGTTGTCATAAGGTCTTTCCTAAGGGTTCAATACAACACAAATGATGAGGTCTTCAAAGACTCCCACTTGAACTTGCATCCAAATGCTTCAAGTCCATCCTTTGTGTCTTCCTTTTGTGCTTCCTTCCCGAGCATCTTCTTTTACAAATATATATCCTAATACATATTTTCTAGTAAAAGAAAAATACTCCTAATCTATTTATTACATTGCCAAATGAATAAACAAATTACAATCCAAATATAAACACCAAAAGGATTATTACAACCCATAAAGAATGAATACAACCAACATGACAAGATTACAATCAACCAAATCCAAAACACACATGGTCAAGGCTATGTTATGCACTAATATATGTATCCACATACATCATTTCAAGAACCAAAATGAACCCCATTTGACCCTAAATTTTCAGCCAACACAAACTAAATTTAGGGTCTATTGTCCAAACAAAAACACAATCAACCAATTTGATATCTCCTTTCAAGATCCAATCATAAGCATGCATGATTACAACCTTGAAAGGTTAGGGTATCATCAAATCATCACAAAACAGCCCTATTGAGGTTGTTAAACCTTATATATCCAAATATACAAGAACATATGAAACTAGTCATCCACATATCCGGCTCTAGATGCCATTGTTGGGTTTGTTGGACCTAAACAATGTTGTTTAACCATTTTAAACAAGAAAACGCAGCGGAATATGAACTTAATTTCGTATTCTATAATCTGAAAATTAAAGTTCATAACATTATTTCAACAAACCCAAAGACAAAGGATCATATATATGTGAATAGATTAGTTATCAAGAAGCAACAAACAACCAAATCAACATTATGAACTACCTTTAAGAAGCTGTCAAAACCGTGGATTTATCATGAAGATCCAGCCCTTAGCGCCCCTATGGCAGCTTGGAGCGCCCCTATGGCAGCTTGGAGCGCCCTTATGGCAGCTTGGAGCGCCCCTATGGCAGCTTGGAGCGCCCCTATGGCAGCTTGGAGCGCCCTTATGGCAGCTTGGAGCGTTCCTGATGCCGAGGCTTGTTAAACTGCTGAAAATCATGGATGTAGATGAAAAGAATGATGTTCTTGAGCAGCCAAAACACCAAGAGAAGGTGTTCTCAAGTGTTCATACCCACAAGCCCTTTTAGCGACACCTTTTGCTAGGATTTGTACACCAATTCGAACCAAGAACAAAGCTGAAATCGTATTTCAGCAGTGAACTTTTACAAGGCTGCTGGAACTTTGTTTCAACCATGAAATCCATCTATTAGATGATGAAATCCAGCCCTTGAATCGATTTTGCATGTGAGAAAAAGTAGATCAGATGTGTGTGTTCTTAGAAAGGTTTTGTTTCAAAAAACAAGAAAGGGGAGAAGAGGAGAAAAGGCCTTGCGGCCGAAACAACAACCACAAACCCTTTTAGGGTTTTCCCCTTTTAAAAACCTTCTAAGTTTTTACAAAATGTTTTTTAACATAATTAACCTTTTAATTATACATAATATGCACACACACTTTTATTATTTAATGTTGATTAACTAATTTAAACAACATAACAAATAATGTCCATGAACAAAATATCCTCATAGTTTGTTCTTTCTCACATATAATTTATTTAGAAAACCCATTTTCCAAATTGGTGTAATTATTTAATTGCATGATCATATCATCAATTAAATATTAGTTGGTGTTTGCTAAGCTTGTTATTGGGTATGACCCGACTTGGATCACAACGTACTAACCACATCAATGTTCTATGTGTCTTGGGCATACAGAATCCAACAGTAACTGTCCCAAACTTATCAAGCTTGAGGTTAGTTCTGGTACATAGTACACTTTGGTTATGACTTGAGTGATCCCTTCCACCTCAAGCCTTACATTACCAATTCCCTTCACTCTTAAGCGTATATCATTTCCCAATTCACAGTTTGAGAATATGATTCATCCAACGTGATGAACCAATCACGATTTCCTGTCATGTGATTTGAACATGCTGAGTCTAGGAACCAATAGCCAGTAACTTGATCCCTTTGTATCTCAGCATGTGTCATCAACAATAATTCTTCACTATCATCGAATTCAGCAAAGTTAACCGCTTTCTCACTTTTGGGACATTCATATGAAAAATGTCCTAGTTGATGACATCGGTAGCATTCGATTGCTGACTTATCAAAGTCAGGCCGCATTCTTCCTCGACCTCTTCCTCGACCTCGAGAAAACTGTGATCGTCCACGACCGCGGCGCGCACACTTGCTCCTTCATTCTCAGTCTTCATAACTTGATCTTCGATTGGCTTGCGACGAAGCTTTTGCTCATGAACAAGCAACGAGCTTTGAAGTTCATCAATTGTCAAAGCATCGATATCCTTGGATTCTTCAATTGTGCAGACAACGAAATTGAATGCTTCTGTCAGTGATCTGAGAACTTCTCCACTACTTTCACATCCGTCATGCTCTCACCATAATTACGCATGTCGTTTGCAACTACCATAACTCTGTTGAAGTAATCCGTAACCGATTCAGCCTCTTTCATCTCCAGCATCTCGAATTCTTTCCTCAGCCTCTGTAGTTGAGCACGTTTAACCCGTGTGCTACCTTGGTATTTGGCCTTCATTGCATCCCAAATCTGTTTAGCACTGTTCTTCTGCGTCATCGTGCGTAAGATCTGCTTATCTATGGACTGAAACAGGTAATTTCTGGCTTTCAAATCCTTCAACTTGTTGGCTTCCAGCTTCGTCTTTGCTTCTGCCGAGAGAGTTTCCCCTTCCTTTGGTATTTCGAACCCAGTTTCCACAACTGTCCAAATTCCTTGGAGCGTAGCAAGTTCTCCATCACCAAGCTCCAATGATCATAATCACCATCAAATCGGGGAACACTCTGATAAGACACCGTCTCCTCTGTCATCTCTCTTTCTCTCAAAAATACTCTCACCAGGAAGATTGCTCTGATACCACTTGAAGGATTCAAGAGATACCAAAGTACTCAATATTTCTGATACTTCATTAACTCATAGACCTGCTATATAAATAGCATACAGACCCCACTAACGTTAACCAAAATAAAAGGCAACTACCCCTTACAAATCGCTAACAAACTCAAGACTCTTTCAACCACTAACCTAGGACTTAATCAAATAGAACGTGCGAATGCATGCATGAGCTATAAGCCTGCATGCAGCTTACATACTCTGGGCCAGCCCACTTTTAAATGACTCAAACATAACATGTAATCAACATTATCAAAATAAATAAAGGTTTAACAGTTAATGTCTCTAATTTAATTTTAAACTTTATTAGTATTTTTATTATAACTCTTAATATTTATATTATAGTTTTGTTTAGACTTAAAATAATCATTTACCTCTTTATCATATGTAAATTTTAATAACAGAATTGATACTGATTTAATCCTTAAATTTCATCATTACTTTTAGCTATAACATTTTTTTTTCATAATATTATCTTCAAGTTTAACTTTTATATCAAACATATATAATATTGTTTAGTACAGCTTGGTTTCGACAAAAAGGATACAATTATATGAACCAGATGTTTTTGACGACTTAAATAATTATAACCAACTCCACAATCGTATGACAATTAACTTTTTGTTGGTTTTTAAAGATCATGTTTATCTTTTTTAAGATTTAAAGAAAAAGGCTTGACGTCATAAAATAGGAAGGTGGCATACACCGGTGAGGGGGGTTTAAATAGACAAGATTGTAGTTCGGGTCGTAATGAGTTTGTTAATCACACTTTCTGTATAAAATAATTTATGAGATTACATGGATCATACATGCAACTCTTTACCCGCTTAACATTTTTTTTACGACTATGAGATGTCTTCTTCTAGACCAATTGCTCTAAAACTTATCGGTCCACTTAATCATTTTATTATTTAAATTTTCATGTATCTATTGAAATCATAAAAGGTAAAGGTAATATTTGTCACCATCCAACCCCTCCATACTCTGCTTCTAGTGGGATATACTGGGCATGTGTTGTTGTTGTCGTTATTGGAATCATAAGGCCTCAGGGTGTGGGTTGAATATCAAGCGGGAAGGGTGGAAGGAGAGTGATACGACAGTGAGAAAAGGTGAGGTGGCCGAGAAAGATGATGGTTGAACTTTGAAGGGGGATGAGTTGACATTTTCTAAATTTTCTCTCCATGAATGAAATAATTCGAACTTGAAATGTGTCTAGTTCTGGGAATAATGGCTGGTTGGGAGTGACGTTGGGTCTTGTTGGGCTAACTTTATTCTTTTAACGTTGTTCGTTTATTTTATGGTCAGGTAACTTTTGGGCTTTTTTTTTGGTTTAGTTGGGCTAGTCTTACATCGAGTCATAATTAGATACCCAATTAAAAAAAATTATAGTTTACTTTTAAACATATTACTTATGATTATAGCACATATAGTTTTAACATATTATGAATATTTTTTTAATGTTGATATTTTTACATTCGATCCTTGTAATACATAGGGGGTCACTAGCCTAGTTATATAATATTTATGCCGGATTAATATAATCAATTCTAATATTTTTTTTTGTGTTTCATGGAAAGTTAAGTTGCTTCCTGATGAGAAATTAGACTATTTATAACTCCCGAAGCAACGTTTAAAGCATGTTTGTCATGAACATATTTGTTTAGTTTGACATGTTTATAGAGTATGTATATAATTCTCTAAGAAAAAACATTGGGAATAAATAATATAACTCCACTACCCTCCTCAACAATCCAAAATAATTATCGGGAGATATTTAAAAACTACAATAAACAAAAACAAAATAAAAAAAAATAATAAATCAACCCCCCTCTACAAGACAAATAACGTCAACCCAACGACCAAAACTAAAAACCTCATCACCACAGCGACTCACGGGGCCCCCCACTCGTCTCCCTCTCACCAAACGTCGGTACCGTCGTCCCATTGTTATCAGGGTTTGTACCGTACAACTCCTGTATGCCTTCAACGTCGTCTCTATCAAGCTCCACCTTCCGTACGCCGGAAGATATCGTCGGAAACATGATCGCATCTTCCACCGAGGAGTGCCCGAGCCCTAGCAGGTGCCCGATCTCGTGCACCGCCACTGACTCCAGATCCATCGCCGTCGGAGCTCCGGCAGCCACCGCATCGCCGACGATCCACGTCTCATCGCTGTCGAGATGCAGCAATCCTCGCGGCGGAGCGAACGCGTGAGCTAACGTGCCTAACACTCCGTCGAACGCCTCACCGTCGCCGTGGTCGCCGGAGTAAAATCCGATCCGGAGGTCGGAGTTCGGTAGTTATCGGTTTCGTTGAACGTTAACGGCGTCCACTCCGACCACCGGCTGAATGCGCTAGCGAAGACGCGTTTAACGTCGTCGGAGAGTTGATTGTTCGGATCGAAGGCGTAGGTTAGATCTCGCCGCCGTGGTGGCCACCGCGGCCGCCGGGGAAGAACGAGTAATGCGCGACGGCGTTACCGATGATCGAACTCGCTTTACCGAGTTCATAGAGCTAGATCCGTTAACGATATCCGCTACTCCGCATCTAGGTTTTAAGATCTGATTCACCGTCGATTCATCGAGTTCGCCGGTGGCGTTTAGATTGAAATTTCGTTGATAAAGCTTAACAGCCGATTCAAGCACATCATCGAATTCATCGGTGAAGTCGCCGGAAAAGTTTGTTAGGTTTCCGGTTGTGTTGTTATTGATGTAACCGAAGTGATGAAAGTAGTTTTTGAGTTTGGAGATACCTGAAACTTTCTGGCCGGAGTGGCAGCCGAGAGGTTGAGGAAAGAGTTCCAGGCTCCGGCGATGGTGGCGTTGGGGCGGAGGTCCGGTGGAATGGAGGAGATGTTGGGGAAGAAGTGGGGGAAAGAGGTGATTGAAGGTGAGAAAAGCTGGAGGATGAAGATGATGATGTTGAAGGTTGATGAAATCTTCATGTTTTGAGTGTGAATTAGTGAAATGGAGGTTTGCGTTTATGGAAATTTGAAGGTGTCAATGGATGCCGGAAGCAAGGAAGAAGACAGTGGCAAGGGCGGCCTTGACTTATTCGCTGACCGGTAATTTCGTTAACAAAATAGCGGTTAGTGTTGTTGTCACATTTTATTATTATTAATATTAGTATTTTTTTACCATATAATCTACCTCAAAACTAATTTATACACCGAAAGATCTAACCTTTAACATAAGGTACTCATAGCAATTGACATGTAAATAAAGAAAGATTATACGTTAAAGTTTTATTTTGAACAAAATGATTAGAGTTGCGAGAAGTGTTTTTCTCAGTAATGTTTCTCTTTTAAGTGGGTTGGGGATGCGATTACGACTGAGAAGCGAATAGATTGAACACGATTAAAATAACAATTATACTCTGAATGAGTGTCTTACATTGTCATTCAAAAAAAATGTAGATACCGAAGGAGAGAGGTTACGGTTTTACCTCTAAAAAAATTGTTATTGAACCTAACGGCACCCCTATCTACTTGCTTTTCAATGTCGATGATTACATGATAGAGAGTATTATTAAAATGGAAAATTTTTAGTAGTATTCTTTTAAAACAATTTTCAAAATGTTATTTTAAAAAACCTATCCTCCAAAAGCGAATAACGCGGCAACGCCTATGTGACAATGTGTCATATTCGTCACCGCTTATGATGCTATTTTTTCTAATTTTTTTACATTGTCGGGTGTCTCTACAGTAGGGTCGTACACTATTGAATGACAACTTTTATAGTACGGTCAGTCGTTTTATAGTAGGTTCAGGCTCCTTTTTTTTTTACAGACACGTTATGAGATGGTTTTTTAAAATGGATATGTTTAGGAGTTTGATAGAAAAGAATATTTTGGGTATTTTTCCTTATATAATTTGGGTTAACAAAATCAAAGTTTGAAACGTTGTGATACGTAGACATAGTTTTAGGAGTAAACAGACATTCCTTATTAAATTTGGGTTGAAAAATCAAATTTTAAAACGTTGTGAAATGTAGACATTTTTAGGAGTAAACAAACATGTCAATTTAATTTGGTGTGGACCTTATGGGTGTTTCATAGTCAATAACGTGTAGTTAATTTGGTTCTAGATATAGTGATTTAAGAAGTGACGCGGTTTAATCCTTAATAATGTTAAGGGGAGCCTGGTTTATTAAAAGAAAAAACTCTTTATCCGTTAATTAGTTAAATCATTAAACACCATCTGAGCTTGATTTATCTACCAATCCTCTTAACATTGTGGCTTCAAACCTTTTAAGCATAAAGTGTCTCTCACCATTTGCTTATGATTGGAAGTTGGAACTAATATGAAAATTATGTTTTCCATCCTGTTTTTTCAATGATATTAGTTTACACATAATCAAAGACTTGATCTTTTAAATAAGACATAAGCGTTTTTTACTTTGAATGTTTACGCCAAATTTGACCTTGTTTTTAAGATATAATAAAGAAGATACCAACACTTTTACTGTGTCTTCCTTTTTTAATAAAGTGGGTGTTGTTTTTCTTCAATATTAATATGAGCCATTTGTAAACGTTGGCAAATACCTTTTTTTTTTTTCGTTGTTGTTGTGAACGGCAGTATTATACATATATAAACATGGAATTAGCAAGTAGCTATAGACCATGAGTAATAGTACAAAGATGGGCAAATACCTTGTGGAAAAATGAAGTCCAATTTGTTCCTACGGAAGAATAATGTGTTCCTGCGGAAGAAGGAATTTGGTTCCTGCGGAAGGCAAATTGGTTTCCGCAGAAGGAATAGTTTGTATTGCTTCCACAACATAGTATAAGGACTTTGTTGTTTCCGTAGCAATTGTGTAGGGGTGTAAAATGTAAATTCGATTGTTTAGTTTGTTATTTCTGTTAGATTCGATTAGTATAAAAGGAATCGGTGGATAGAATTGAATACACCGAAATCTTCTTAATTCTAGTTCTTCTGATTCTTGTAATCAATTCGATTCAATAAACGTGTATTCTTTGTATTTCTGGGTGTTCTTGATTGTCAATTTTGTTCCGATTTTACAACAAGTGGTATCAGAGCCAAGGTTGGCTCAATTCGGGAGAAAGATAAGACAATTGAACGAAGGAAGAGAAATCAAGAAAGTGACCATGGTTTCCACGAAATTCGAACTTGAGAAATTCGATGGAAAGAACGATTTTGGTCTGTGGCGGTTGAAAATGAGGGCATTGTTGGTACACCAGGGATTGGTGGATGCGCTCAGTGCCGAACCCAAAATTCCTGATGGAATTTCTGAAGAGAAGAAGAAGGAATTGCAAGAGAAGAGGAAGGAAGTCGTGGAGAAAGCCCACAGTGCAATCATATTGAGTTTGGGTGATCGTGTGCTTCGTGAGGTGTCAAAGGAGACGACTGCCGCCAGTGTATGGACGAAGTTGGAGAGTTTGTACATGACCAAGTCATTGGCAAATCGGTTGTACTTGAAGAAGAGGCTGTACACGTTTTGTATGGGTCCGGGAAGACATTAGAAGATCATTGTGACGAATTCAACAAATTGATCTTGGATCTTGAAAACATAGAGGTGACAATTGATGATGAAGATCAAGCAATTCTGTTCTTGACTTCATTGCCTCAGTCTTATGAACATTTTGTTGATACCCTGATGTATGGGAGAGAAACACTCACCATGGAGGAGGTTCTTGCTGCGTTAAACTCCAAAGAGTTAAAGAAAAGAGCGGATCCAAAGAATGATAGTGGTGAAGGGTTGTTTGTAAGAGGAAGGACAGAGGTGAGAGGATCCAAGAACAGGGGTAAGTCAAGATCTAAGTCAAAATTCAAAAGAAGATGCTTCGTTTGTAATTCTGAGAAACACCTTAAAAGAGACTGCCCAGAATGGAAGAAGAAGAATGGTGAGTCTAGTGCAAGCAAGAGTCAGAATAGTCATGTTGCCCAGATGATCTAGATTCATCTGATGGCTATGAAAGTTCTGATTTCTTGAGTGTTCAAGAAGGGCGTAGTAGTGATCAGTGGGTGTTAGACTCAGGGTGTTCATTTCATATGACTCCCATGAAACATTACTTCAAAGAGTTGACATATCAAGACTTTGGTGTAGTCAAGCTTGGCAATGATTATCCATGTCCAATAGTGGGTATTGGAACAGTGGAACTCGAGCTTGATAATAGGTTGAAGGTGGAGCTCAGGGGAGTAAGGTACATTCCTGATCTAAAAAAAAGTCTGTTGTCCTTGGGAACGTTTGAGAAGGAGGTCATCATGTAGTTCTTAAAATGGGAAGGCTAAGGTGTTAAAAGGATCCTTAGTGGTTTTGTCTGGCACAAGGGTGACTAATAACACTTACTTGTTGAATAGTAAGATGAGTGTTAGTGCTAACTTAGCCGAAGGAACTGAAGTGTATAAAGTAAATCAGTTGTGACACCACAGATTAGGACATATAAGTGAGCAGGGGTTAATGGAATTAAAGAAACAAGGAATTCTTGTTGATGTGAATTCGGATGGTATTGATTTTTGTGAGCATTGTGTTCTGGCAAAGCTCATAGGTTGAAGTTTGTAAGAGGCAAACATAAGTCTAAGGCCATCTTAGACTATGTTCATTCTGATTTGTGGGACCTACAAAACAAGTCCTTAGGAGGAGCTAGTTATTTCTTGTCTATTGTTGATGATTTTTCAAGAAGAGTCTGGGTGTATGTGTGTGAAACACAAGGATGAAGCCTTTGGAAAGTTCAAAGAGTGGAGTCATTGGTTGAAACCAAAACTGGCAGGAGGGTTAAGAAACTTAGAACAGATAATGGGCTGGAGTTTTGTAATAGGAGTTTGATCAGTATCATATTTTAAGAAACATGGGATTGGAAGACATTTGACAGTTCCAGGAACACCCCAACAAAATGGTTTAGTAGAGAGGATGAACATGACTTTACTAAACAAGGTGAGGTGTATGTTGATTAGCTCTGGTCTGCCAAAGAGTTTTTGGGTGAAGCAGTGACAACTGCTGCTTATCTGATTAATAGATCTCCTTCAACTGCTATAGGTATGAAAACTCCTATAGAAGTGTGGTCAGGAGAAAGTCCGGATTTGAGTAATCTAAGGGTGTTTGGTACTTTGGCTTATGCACATGTAAGTCAGGGGAAACTTGATCCTAGAGCTCAAAGGTGTGTTGTGTTAGGATACCCAGATGGAGTTAAAGGGCACAAGTTGTGGAGACTAGACAATGGAACTCCAAAGGTGTTTGTCAGCAGAGATGTAGTAGCTTTCAGAGAAGATGTTTCTACAAAGATTGTGGAAGGAAAGTTTAAGGATGATCTCAATAAATCAAAGGGTGTTGATATTGAGGTGGAGCCTATTGTGAAGGAGCCAAGTATTAGTGAAGGAGAGAAACTAAATGGTTCTAGTAACACACAACATAGATCAAACATTCCTGCTGATGAGTCTAGTATTGCTAAAGATCGACCAAGGAGGCAGATTGTTCCTCCATTAAGGTTCAGAGATGGTGAATACAAGTATGGTAGCTTTCATGGTTGCTGAGAATGAAAGTATATATGAACCTTTGTCATATGAAGATGCTGTTAGAACAGAAAACAAAGAAAGTGGATAGAAGCAATGAATGATGAGATGGAGTCACTTTATAAGAATCAAACTTGGGAGTTGGTGGATAAACCAGTTGGTCAAAAGCTGGTAGCCTGTAAGTGGTTATATAAAGTGAAGGAGGAAGTCAATAAAGGTGATGGTCCTAGATTTAAAGCAAGGTTAGTTGCAAAGGGATTCACACAAAAGGCTGGTATTGACTATAATGAGATTTATTCTCCTGTGGTGAAACATTCATCTATCCGGGTTGTTTTGAGTTTGACTGCTGCTTTAGACTTGGAGTTGCAACAATTAGATGTAAAAACTGCATTTCTACATGGGAATTTGGAAGAAAAGATTTACATGAGTCAACCTAAGGGATATGAAGTGAAAGGTAGTGAGGAAAAGGTTTGTTTGCTGAATAGATCCTTGTATGGTTTGAAGCAATCTCCTAGGCAGTGGTACAAGAGGTTTGATGACTACATCATCGAATGTGGTTTCTCAAGAAGTGCTTATGATTCTTGTGTTTATCACAAGGAGTACAACAAAGGTAAGTTCATATATCTATTGTTGTATGTGGATGATATGTTGGTAGCTTGTAGTGATCAAGGAGAGATTGATGATATTAAAAGTCAGTTGATGAAAGAGTTTGAAATAAAGGATTTAGGTGATGCTAAGAAGATTTTGGGATGCATATACATAGAGACAGGGGTAATAAGAGTTGAAGTTATCTCAAGAGTCTATGTGCAGAAAGTCTTGTCAAATTATGCAATGGAGGGTTGTAACCTGTGAATACTCCATTGGCTGCTCATTTCAATCTTTCAAGTAAAGATTCTCCTGTTACTGATGAGGAAAGGAGATATATGGAAAGAGTTCCTTATGCAAATACAGTGGGGAGTATCATGTATTTGATGGTCTGTACAAGACCTGATCTTGGTTATGCTGCTAGTTTAGTTAGCAGGTATTTGTCTAATCCTGGAAAGAAACACTGGGAAGCTGTGAAGTGGATACTCAGGTATCTTAAAGGTACTCAAGGTCATGGCTTGGTGTTTGGTTGTGCTGATAAGGATCAACAAAACAAAGTGATTGGTTATGTTGATTCAGATTTTGCTAAGGATTTAGACAAGAGTAGATCCATAACTGGTTATGTGTTCAAAGTTATGGGGAATGTGGTCAGCTGGAAGGCTCAATTGCAACGTGTAGTAGCTTTGTCTACTACGGAGGCAGAGTACATTGCATTAACTGAGGGAGTTAAGGAGGCAATGTGGCTGAAAGGGTTTGTTGAAGGCCTGGGAGTAGATTTGTCAAATGCTGTGGTTTATTGTGATAATCAAGGTGCTGTACAGTTGTCAAAGAACAGCAGGTATCATGAAAGGACCAAGCATGTAAGGGTAAAGTTTCATTTCATCAGAGAGATAGTGAATTCTGGTGAAGTGAAGGTGGAAGGCATTGATACAAGTCTCAATCCGGCTGATGTTTTTACTAAAGTTTTACAATAACGATTTCCGAAATTTGATTTCTGCTTGAAATCTTGGGTGTTACTTGAAGACAAATTGGCTTCAAGGTGGAGAATGTGGAAAATGAAGTCCAATTT